>CM074506.1:7020865-7268052 GCA_037389245.1 Oryzias sinensis | reverse complement strand
TTTTTAAAAAAATAATTACTTTCAAGAGTTTGGAAAATTTGTAGTATGTTCATAGTATATATATATATATATATATATATATATATATATATATATATATATACTATGAACATACTACAAATTTTCCAAACTCTTGAAAGTAATTATTTTTTTAAAAAGTAACTTTTTGTGGTGTAGAGCACTGTTTTTTTTTTTTTTCAGATCTTCTGGAATTAAGTTTAATGCTATAGTAACTGAAACGCCCTCCATTTAACATTGTATAGTGAGATTAATTAGAGAGATTGGTTCGCTTTTTTCTTCTTTGCTTTCTTTCTTGTTAGATCTTTTTTTGGACAAATAGCCCTGAGATGAAAAGCTGTTGAAACAACTTTACGCTTTTGTTTTGAAGCAAAATCAAACAAAACCAGATAAAGGAATACATTTTGTTATTACCTACCTTTCCAAAATTAGTTTAAATGNTATATATATATATATATATATATATATATATATATATATATATTATATATATATATATATATATATATATATATATATATATATATATATATATATACTATGAACATACTACAAATTTTCCAAACTCTTGAAAGTAATTATTTTTTTAAAAAGTAACTTTTTGTGGTGTAGAGCACCGTTTTTTTTTTTTTTTTCAGATCTTCTGGAATTAAGTTTAATGCTATAGTAACTGAAACGCCCTCCATTTAACATTGTATAGTGAGATTGATTAGAGAGATTGGTTCGCTTTTTTCTTCTTTGCTTTCTTTCTTGTTAGATCTTTTTTTGGACAAATAGCCCTGAGATGAAAAGCTGTTGAAACAGCTTTACGCTTTTGTTTTGAAGCAAAATCAAACAAAACCAGATAAAGGAATACATTTTGTTATTACCTACCTTTCCAAAATTAGTTTAAATGTTCATCCTAGTTAGTAATCACACTAAAACTGTTCCTGGTGTAGAGAGAAACTGAAGGTGCAGCTCACTACCAGCAGGGGGAAGTATGTATTTACTGACCACATCATCCATCTCACCATTCGTCCATTCTCAACATTATATAGATAGGTACTTTAATACAAAAATTCTAACAGTCTGTGTGTGTGTGTGTGTGTGTGTGGTTGGCAACAGGACCTGGCCTTCAATAGTTTTGAGCAGCTTTGCATTAATTATGCAAACGAGTACCTGCAGTTCTTCTTCAACAGGATCGTCTTCAAAGAGGAACAGGTGAGTCACCCGAGGAAACTCTTCATCAGTGCAGCTGTTATTAAAAAAATTCAATTAGTATTGGAGAATATTCTAAAGTCGCAAATATTGATATGAATTCATCCAATTAAGAGTTCACAGAAAAGTACTTGATAAATCAGATATGATCTCTGTGCAGGAGGAGTACAACAGGGAACAAATCCCATGGCAGAACATCACTTTTAGTGACAACCAACCCTGCATCGACCTCATAGCCTCTAAGCCTCATGGGATATTGAGAATTCTGGATGATCAGAGCTACTTCCCTCAGGTGATGAGGATCTGAGCTGTACTGCAACATCTGTCATAAACAGATGCAAATACTGTGTATGACAGACAGTTAAAACATGCTAATTTGTTACTAGGCAACAGACCACACTTTTCTCCAGAAGTGTCACTATCACCATGGCAATAACCCTCTCTATATGAAGCCAAAGATGCCCATTCCAGAGTTCACCATCAAGCACTTTGCTGGTCAAGTCACCTACCAGGTAGAGATCAGCACATGGAATCTTTGCTAAATTGAATATCTTCTTATTTTTAAATGTTCTTCTACGTTTTTAAATTGCATTATCCAGGTTTACAAGTTTCTGGATAAAAATCACGATCAGGTCCGACAGGATGTTCTGGAGTTGTTCATTCAGAGCAGAAACAAAGTAAGCAGAATAGAAATCCCCACATGGACATAAAAGATTGCACTCTCCGTCCTTAAAATAAAGTAAAATCTCTCTGTCCAGATGGTGTCAAACCTTTTCTTGACCCATGGAGAAGCCATCACCCAGCCAAGAGGAGGCCACAAGAGGAAGAGCAGCTCGGTCACCAGAAAGTACCAAGCTCCCACCGTCAGCAGCAAGTTCCAGCTGTCGCTGCTGGAGCTAGTTGAGAAGATGGAAAGGTGCCGTGAGTGTACTGACCTTGTTATGTCTACAACTCAAATATTCACTTTTCCCCCTTTTGTTTTAGGTGCAACCCCTTTTTCGTTCGCTGCATTAAGCCAAATAGCATGAAGGTAAATCTGCAAACATTAGTTTTGGTCTCTGACTGAAGTGGTATTTTGGATAGTTGATCCGAGCTGCTGTCTATTTCTGCTTAGCAACCAGGCATGTTTGAGGACGACCTGGTCAGCAGCCAGCTGCGCCATTCTGGGGTCCTGGAAACAATCAGGATCCGTAAAGAGGGATATCCAGTTAGGATGCCATTCTACGTCTTCCTGTTTAGGTGATATATCGGAAAAACATTCAAACACTCAGTCAAGCTTTTGTTTTGCTTTAAAACAAAAGCTCAATTCATCTTTTGAACTGTTTTCTAACTACCGGTAACCTAACAAATGTTTTGTATAAAATTGTTGCTTTAAGTGTTAAGCATGAACGTATTGTATTTTGTAGCGAGATGCTGCAGGCCTTCCATAGGAAAGACACAGTTTGGCCAAGAAAACTGCTTATTTCTTAAATAGGAAATTCATGAAAGTATTAAAGAATATATTACATGTTAAAATTTTCAGTTTATAATACTTGTGAGTTTTTACATGGGTCCTCCTCAGGTATAAGTCTTTGGTTGGACTTAAAGAGCTTCCAGCAGCAAATGGGGAGAACTGTGTCATTTTGCTCAGCAAACTGTGTCCTCTCCGGCCAGGAGTCTATCATGTTGGGGTGACAAAGGTGGGGTTAAAAGAAATCTGCCTCTGAAGATGGACAAATTGCAGGTTGCACAAATTGTTTAAATAAATTGTCTATGAGCTCAGTTATTCCTGAAGGAGGACGTCTACCAGCTGTTGGAGTGTAAAAGGGATCGATCACAAGAACTGGCCGCTCTCACGTTGCAGCGCTACGTCCGCATGTTTTTTGTCAGGAAGCGCTTCATCGACTTCCGCAGGAAGATCATCAGGTTTCAAGCTCAGTGCCGTGGTTTCCTGCTCAGGTGAGACAGAGACGGTAAAGACCTTCAAATAGTTTAAACCACAGCTAATACTTTGAATGCTTACTTTTTACTGCTCCACAGAGGTCAGTAGGTCAAAAAAGGGAATTTTCAACAAAATACTACTGGAAAACCTAAAATATCGTTTTGTTTTTTTATTTGAAGAGAAACTATAAGTTTTTAAATCTAAGGTTGAATGTTATTAATGGAGAGAAAATAGCTTAACCAGATTTGTGTGGACGTAATTCTTGATTTGTAACTCATACAATACATTTTGTGTGTAACTGTGTGTTGCAATATTCAAATGTACACTCAAATTTCAGTAACTTACAAATAGCTCTGGTCTCCAATCACGAGGATAACAGAAAGCGGCAGGTCCTTCTTGACACCCAGAGACCGGAGAGAGTCGATCAGATCTCTCCACAGTGAGTACCTGCATCAACCCGATCCACTGTGATTGGGGACCAGAGCTCGGGGAAGAGCTTCGTGCTGGAGGCGCTGTCGAGCAGCAGTGCCAAGAGGGAGCGATGAGTTTTGGAATTTTTTTTTTAAGTGATGAGTGTTCTCAATACGCATATTTAGACTTTTTAAAATCTTAATTATTGGGGCTTACCTGTTTAAGAAAGTGAACGATTTTACCAGATATTATTCACAATCTAAGTTCAAAGCGACTGATAAGAAAACTCTGGTGACCCGGCATTCTGGCAGCATTTAAAAACATCATCTATGCACAAATCTGGAGACATGAAAGGAGTCTCAAAACCCCTTGTGCAGTTGTAATGCTGATCTGTGCATAAATGTGGTTTTGTGTGTATCAGGCAATTGTTACGAAATATTTAAATATTTATGCAGAGGAGTTGTTTTGAATTTGTAGATAGTTTTAAGCTGGTTGATTGTATTTTGTATTTGTAAGTTTTTGATATTTGAGTGTACATGTGAATACACAATTGCAAGTACAGTACACACAATTACGCACAAAATGTATTATACATGTTACAAATCAAGAATTATGTTCACACAAATCTAAAGTTAAACACTAACAGGCAGACACAAGTTCCAAATCTGTATTACGCGGATACAAATGTTTTGAGGACCATTTTCTCTCCATAATTGTTAGCTTAAAATTAAGTCTTTTCATCCTCCAGGAAGCGTTATGTGAAAATGAGGGAGAGTTTGATTCGGTTCCGGTCTCTTGTTCACATGTATGTCAACCGCAAACAGTATATCAAGGTACATCTGTCCCTTTTTCATACAGCAATTTCCAAATCTTTGCAAAAAATGATGAAAACAGTCCCCTTAAATGGCTTTGACCTTGCTTTTGGTGGTGTTTCTTTGCACAGATGAAGTTTGAAGCAAAGAGAAAAGTGGAAGAGCAGAGGAGACAAAGAGAAATGGTATATCTGAGACAGGAAGTCCTTTTTTCATGAAAATTCATTTGTTTTTGTTTTTTGGTTGATATCTACAGAGTATAGGCTACATGTAGCTCATTTGCATTTTTAATAAAACCAGTGCTTCTCGCAGGAGCTGATGAAGAGGGAGGTAGTCAATGTCACACATCTGGTGATCCCTGCAGAGCTGGGTGCTTTACTGCAGACAGCAGGAGGTGTGTAGATCAGGTGTTATACATGCAACTTTGTGCTCATGATTTCTACCCAATTTGCTTTGTCATTAGTGTTTTATTCTGATGTTGTCTTTGTAATTATTTTGTATTGCAATCTTTAAAAAATTCAGATCAATTTTAATAGGTTTTTAGCCCTTAGGAGTGGATTTAAACTGATTTATTTTGTGAAGTTGTACCTTGAAAAGCTGCTCAGCTCTTTCAAAGTGTCTGTTATCATCAGCATCAGCTCATAAAATGACTTTAAAAATCCTGATGGTGCAGTACAGAAGTGACATTAACTGATGAATAAACCATAAGTTTAAAAATGTCAACCTTAATGGCATATCTAAACAGGCCAGAAATAGGATGTGTGGTCAGTGTTCTGCTTTTGTGCTCCTCCGGGCTCATTTTTGCGCCATCTTTGTGTGTCTTCAGTCAGGAATGAGTTGCACTCAGACTGTTTGGCTCTGCTTCAGGCTCCACACATCCAGGAAGACACCCAACTCACGCTGCCTCTGGACATCAACAACTATCCCTTTTTTCGCTACGTGCAGCAACACTTTAGGGTGAGACATCTAAACTCCTTTTTCACAATATTGTTGCAGGCCATGTTGTAGCTAACTGCACCTACCAGAAAGGTCATTTTTAATCATTGAACGAGCTTCATTTTCTCCCCATAAAGTTCTTTCGTTTTACATATTTGTGTGGTAAAACAGAAGTACTGCAACAGGCTGGCGACCTGTTTCATTCATTCATCTTCTAAACCCGAAAGGGACAATGCGGGTTTAGAAGATGAATGAATGAAAAAAATACAAGTACTGATAACAATTTAACTATGAATTCACAATCCCATTCACACACACATGCTGGTTTTCCTGCCAATCTCAACTGCTGGGAGCAGTGTGGAGTCCAGTGTTCTTTTTTTTTTTTTAGTCCAGTGTCAAGGGACACTTCAATACATGGATGGGCAAACCAGCAATCCTCTGAGAGGTTGAATGCTGTAGGCTACCTCTGCCCCGCAGCCACCTAAGACTGATGTGATGAAGACACAAAAAACTTAAATAAGTTGGAATAAACTTTTTGGTGCCATTGTTTTTATTAGCCAAATGTAGTTTGTGTAATGCTGTCAGTAAACACCAATAATAAAGGCATCGGAATGACCAAGTTAGTTAGTTTTCTTTATACAAACCAACCATCGAAATTGATTTTATTTTTGCTGACTGGCATAAATGAAAATAATCTTATTGGACTTTTGTACGCTCAGTCAATTTTGACACCAAAGCTTAAAGTAGCAGGCTTAATATATTGTGCCAGGGTTTCTATTTCAGGTATATAGGAGCTTTTATGTATCCTACGAGTGGCTAGTAATACCATCTTAGTCGTTTTACCAATGAAGAAATCAAGAAAACAAAAAGCTAAATACTAAAGAGGACAAAGTGTCATGATACCCAAGGGGGAGAAACCCAAATGATGTAACCCAGAAGGAAGACAGGGGAGTGTTTTGGCGAGAATTTATTATTTCTCCTGAGGTGAAGATGGTTGAAGCTGGAAGGGGTCCGGACTTGAACGTGGCTGGTGGCGTGGCTGGAGGGCTTAATGCGGTTAGCGGGAGCCGTGAGGTCTTCAGGTTTACTGAGCAGTTGAATTGAAGGTCCACGCTGACGTCACGAGTGAGAGGTAGGTAATCCATAAGGGGCAACGAACTGGCGATGAAATATGGCGTTGGGTCTCCTTTTGAGCAGCAGCAGAAGATGAGCTGAGTGACGACAGCTGGTGGCAATCAGGAGGAGCAGAGCTGGTAGAGCTGGAGGGGGGAGGAGTCTGACAGGTACCGTGACACAAAGGATGGATCTATGTGGATCTCCAAGTATTGATGGCAATTTAAAGACTCAAGGAATAAGAGAAAAAATATTGCACTCTAAGTTTCTGTAAAAGTCATTAATCTTCTAATCTGTTTTGTCCCTTTCGGGATCAAGGGGCTGCCTATCCCGGCCACTTGTGGGGGTAGGCAGGGGAAACCCTGGACAGATCGCCAGTCTGTCACAGGGCCACAAATAAAAACACCCATACACACTCACATTCACACCTATGGACAATTTAGAGAAACCAATTAACCTATAAAGCATGTTTTTGGACGGTGGGAGGAAATCCCCAGAGAAAACCCACACATGCACAGGGAGAACATGCAAACTGTACACAGAAAGGTCCCCCATTGATGTTCTGTTTCAGGTCCCCCAGCTGGGACTTGAACCAGGGGCCTTGTTGCTGTGAGGCAAGATGCGCCACCTAGCAGCCCATGTAGAAAAAAAAATCCAGTAAATTTAGTTTTTTTTTTTTTTACTTTTTTCACACAGGAATTTTGATCAAACTACTCACAACTTCGTACACCAATCTTTGAAAAAAACTTACCCCTGTTCAAACAGTTCTGATATTAGAAAATACATTTGTATAGCTACATCGTCAGGATTCAGAATCAGAATCAGAAGTACTTTGTTGATCCCACACGTGGGAAATTTGTGCGTTACCGTAGCAAGTAAACACAAGATAAATACAATATTATAAAAGCAATAATATAAAAACTAAAATTTAGCATAGATGTTAACAAATAAGGTGGTATAATTTAAAGACTATTTACAAACAGGAAACAATCTGCAAAAGTCATCTGTTAAACTGTGAATTATTGTACAGTGTTATTGTATCGGGTAAGAATGATTTCCAGTATCGGGCAGTTTTAGAGTGGAGCTGTCTGAGCCTCCTAGAGAAGGAGCTCCGCTGTTTGTCTAGAATAGGGTGGAGAAGATGCTCTGGGTTGTCCATGATGGATAAAAGCTTGTTCAGTGCCCTCTCCACCGCTGTTTCCAGTGTCATGCTCATTGTCATGGCTTGTCATTGCTCCACTTGGAGATCATAAGCTAGAAAATACCACTGGAGAGGGTATAAAGGTTAGATCTTTTGATCTTGTGTTTATGCAGGAGCCAAAGTTTGGGATGATGATGGCCCCTCTGAAGTCACCTCTCACCCAGGTGGAGGATGATCTAAGAAGTGCAGCTCTGGAGCTCTTTAACATGGTAGACATCCTTTTTAATATTTAAACTGAAAAAAATGTGAGGTTAATAATGTTGGATAAATATTGACAGTGACGTTTTTATTTATTAGTTTTTTTAAATTCTTCTGTGTCCAGGTGTTACGGTTCATGGGGGACCCTCACCTGAACGGGGCGCAAGAAAACCTGTTTGGGAATTATATCGTCCAGAGGGGTTTGTTGTCCCCGGGGTTGCGAGACGAGATCTTTGCTCAGGTTGTCAATCAGGTGTGGAGGAATGCCAACTCTGATAATGCAGACAGAGGCTGGCTGCTGCTGTTGGCATGCGTTTGCTGCTTTGCCCCATCAGCCAAGATGGAGAAATATCTGCTAAAGTAAGACTTTTTTCCATTTAATGTGAACATAATTAAATTCCCAGATATGAATTAAGGTGGTTTTAAAGCAATTAATCATGTGAAGAATTATCAAGTTAGGGCCAGAAAATTGTATTTATTCACAAAGGCAATTCAAACTACAAATGACTGTCATGTATTCTCTAGATTTGTGTCAGACCACGCCCCGGCAGGTTATCAGGCCTTGCTGCAACACAGAGTCATCCAAGCAGGTCAGAAGATGCAGCTATGTTCAGGCTCCCCCCCTGAGACTGCACGGACATATCCGCTGTCACTCCTGGAGTGGACAGCCAATAGGAAGAGAGCAAACATGGTGCTGCATGTGCACAGTTTTGATGGTAACATTTTTAGACTTTTTAGTTCCATTTTAAAAGCTTGCTTCACTCTGTAGGGAAGATTAACCAAAACAGTCCAATTAAAAAGCAAAAAATAATAAATGTTTTATATTTTTAACAAAAGTATATCTTTATATTTATCAGATAATCCCACTATCATTTGCTCTTGACATGCCTCAAAAGTAAAGAAAGCTCTTAATTGCTGGGACAAATTACATCCCCCGGTCATTAAATTATTCATCGCCACTCAGTATCACATGAAGGGACCTGAGGCTCCAGTTTGAATCTAATTTTTAAACAATTGTGTGATTTCAAAGCCACTCACAAAAACACGTAGCACTTCTTGTTTATTCAGCCATCTCTCACTCTGCAGGAGGGTCCTTCCTGTGTCCAGTCCATTCCTGGACCAGCGGAGAGGATTTAGCTGGACATATCCTGCGCCACAGGTGCCAAGAACACACACTGTGTGTTCACTTGGTTTAAATCACACTGCTAGGAGTGATTTCCTTTCAAGGCCTCTTGACTTTGTTTTGTATACCCTGTGATCATCTGCAGAGGAGTGACTGACTGGTGGAGAGGGAATTCAGTACTGATGAAGGAACATGGCCAGTGGGTGGAGTTAGCCGGTCACGACTATGTCCTAGACCTGATTGCAGACCTGGAGCTTCCTGTGGACTTCCCAAAGCAGAAGAGCTATTTCATCATCAGCACTGACAACCCGGCCAGAGTCAGAGCTAATACCAGCCTGTCAGTGTGTGAAGCACACTCCATCATTACGCCTCAATATTTTAAAGGCAGCCATTAAAAAAGTGCTTTTGTCCCCTCTTTTTCCTCAGTGCTTTGTTCGGCAGCGGCTTTGACGAGGAGTTTCCCTCCTCTATTCCTCTCAACAGCTACAGCAGACCCACCTACAGTCTGCCTGACTCTGACGGATACTACAGCCATGGTGCACAAAACCACACAACAAACACAATTTCCCACCACCTACACAGAACTCAGAGTGTCAGGAACTGGTGGTGTAAGACTCAAAATGCAGGAGACCAGGCTTGGTGACAGAAACCTAAACATTTAATAAAATAACCAGAACATTAAAAAAAACCATGGAGAAACTAAGAGGGTGGCAATGCAAAACAGAGCAGAACAGATGAGCTGACACTGAGGAATCGAAAACTAGACACTTAAATAGACTGAGGGTGATTAACTAAATGAAGTCAGCTGGGTAATCAATCTGAACCTGGTAAGCCTGACAAAGGAAAACAGAACATGACAATAACACCACAAATACTTAACCACAGAATTCTCACACAAAGAAATGTTCTTTATTTGCACAACTAGATGTGCATTGATTTATTTCTGTACAGTATTTCTAATCATTTGCAGGTTTTTTGGCTGTGTGCAAATATGTCAGGTTCTTATGGTCGGTCCAGATGACAAAAGTTGCCTTGGTTACCTCCAGCCAATGTCTCCAGTGTTCTAGTGCTTGCTTCACTGCCATAATCTCCCGATCACCCAAATGGTAGCTATGCTCCGCGGGGCTTGATCGTCAAGAAAAGAAGGCGCAAGGGAGTAACTTCTGTGTGTCTGGAGATGGTTGTGACAATACAGCACCGATTGCTGGGTCTGAGGAGTCTACCTCCACGACAAATTGGAGACTGGGGTCAGGGTGCCTGAGGACCGGTGAAGCGTTTCTTTAGGGTGTTGAAGGGCCTAGCCACTTCCTCTGACCACTGGAACAGTACCGAAGGAGAAGTTTGCCAGGTCAGGGGAGCAGTAATTCGACTGTAATTGTGTATGGCATTGCAGTAAAAGTTGGCAAACCCAGGAAACGCTGAAGCTGCTTCACAGAGGTAGGTGTTGGCCTTTTGGCCACTGCTCTAATTCTCTCTGGGTCTACTTTGATCTGTTTGCGCTCAATAATGTATCCAAGGAAGGTAATGGAACTCTTGTGGAACTAACATTTCTCTGTTTGACAAACAATCTGTTCTCCAGGAGTCGTTGTAGCACCTGTCGGACGTGTTGTACATGCTGTGACTTTGGGTGAGAAAATAAGGATGTCATCCAGGGACACAAACTCAAACCAGTTAAGAAAATCCCGTAGAACATTGTTGACGAGCGCTTGGAAGACTGCAAGGGCATTGCAAAGGCTAAATGGCATGACCAGATATTCAAAAATGCCCCAAAGGGGTGTTGAAGGCAGTCTTCCACTCGTCCCCCTCCCTTACTCTTATAAGATAGTAGGCGTTTTTCACATCTAGTTTGGAAAAGACTGTAGCCTCCTAAAGGGTGTTAAAAGCAGACTCCATAAGGGTTAGAGGATATTTGTTCTTGACCGTGATGTTATTCAGTTCTCTGTAGTCCACACAGGGGCGAAGGGAACTATCCTTTTTAGGAACGAAGAAGAAACCAGCCCCAACCAGGGAGAAAAAAGGTCTAATAATCCCAGCGGCTAGGTAGCTCTCAATGGCTTTAGTCTCAGGTCTCGACAGGTTATAAAGATGGCTAGTAGGCAAGGGAGCACCGGGCAGTAGATCGTTTGCACAGTCATATGGACGATGTGGCGGAAGTGAGAGAGCCATGTCCTTTCTGAAAACCTCAGTAGCCGCAGTTACATGTGCAAAATATCTTGATCGGATCAAAGATCGGATTAGAATTCAACCGTATATATGGGCCCAGAAAAACATTTTCCGATTACAACAAATGTTTACATGCCCCGCACTTTCGGTCGTAATAAATAAATCATTTGGACATGCGCAGTACTCTCTAAAATACCAGACGAGGAAATGAGTTCCACTGTGAACAAACCGAGCTGCCACACACATATATGTGGCAGTTCTGTAACATAAGAGATTATCTTCTAAACGTGCTTCTATTATTGTTATGGTTATTATGAAGTGCCTGTTTGCTTATCATTTTCTTTTTAATCCGTGTGGTCAGTGCTTTTTTGCGGCAGAACGGAGCTGGAAGAAGGGTTAGGAGAAGGCCAACACGTGCTAGCAACATTTAGCCTTGGGTGAATATAAACCTAAATATGTGGGAATAACATCAGCCTTTATTTTGTAGGGACAGGACTGGAAACACGAATCCGCGTTCATTGTTTGAACGGTTTCTAGGGACTGAGCAGCACCGCCCCAAAGCCAGTGTGTGTGTGAGCTGGCAGACCGAGCTCTGCTCGGAGACACAGTTCTACCGGGAGACGCGGTTCTCTTAAGTCTGACAGGTCACCCAGAGACAAGGCAGCCCCCTCCCTTGCCCCCAAACACAAAGCTAAAAGTACGGCTGCTGTGCTCACAGACACGTTTCAGTCGCGCGGAGCAGCTGGTCGGTCCTGTTTGCGCTCCAAAGCTTTCCCTGGAGCAGCGCACCGTCTATGCGTGACGTAAAACCAGAGCGATAGTGACACACAATCGGAATGAACAGTTTACATGCACCAGGGTCGGATCAACAATCAGCATAACCCACCTATCTTGATCGGAAAGAATTTTTGATCTGAATGAGTCTGAGCGGGGCAGTCTATTCTGAACGCCGTGTTAAAATGACACAGTTTTCTTTTCCCATCAGACGTTCATTCCAATTACTTTTGTCCATGTAAACGCAGTTACTGAGGTCATGGTACACCTGTGGAATAGCTGACAGGTCAGGTGGAGTAGGAGGGGGAGAAGCTGAAGGTCTTGAAGGAACAGCAGAGCGGAGGCAGGAGGTATGGGAGGAACGACTCCATTTCAAAATGCTTCCAGACGTCTTGTCAATGTGGGGGTTATGCAGAGACAACCATGGATGCCCAAGGATGACTGGAGAATCAGGAGCGGTGACAATTAGAAACTGTAGCTGTTCATGGTTGATACCGGAGATGCAGAGCTTGACTGGGGCAGAGCGTTCAGTAATCCGATACAGAACCTGTCCATCCAAAGCCCCATGCTACAATGGGAGAAGGGAGGATTTCTGGTGAAAGACCAACCTGGGATGCCAATGTGTGGTAGAGGAAATTTGCCTTTGCTCCCAAGTCCATCAATACCTGGACTGGATAAGAGGACCAGCCAACACACAACCAAGCCGAGAGAAGAGTGCTAGGGTGGGGAATGTTAGCAGTGGGTGTTGTGTCCGTCAATACTCCCACCGCTACTGATGACCTTGGACGGATAGGACAGGAGGCCAGGAGGCAATGACATGTCTAGAGGTCCCACAGAAGAGACACGCTCTGGTGGATATCCATCACTGACGTTCCTCTGCAGAGAGGAAAGCTCGGCCCAGTTGCATAGGCTCCTCAGACTGAGGGCTAGCACTTTGAGTAAATGGGAGACGAGAGGGAGGATTCGAAAAGGGCAGAGGCTGGGGACTGGATCCTCATTCTCTTGCTAGGTTTCGCAGCTGGCTGTCCATCCTTATGGCCAGTGAGATTAACTTTTTCAGAGTTGTAGGTGGATCCCTAGTGGCTAGCTCATCCTTTAACTGCCCATTAAGGTCGTTGATGAACATTGCCTGTGGCACCTCTCAATTCCAGCTTAGTTCTGCAACCACAGTCTGGAAGTTCACAGAGTAATCAACTACGCACCTGGCTCCTTGTCTGATGGTCATCATTTGCCTGACAGCGTCACTACCTCTCAACGGGTGGTCAAATACTCATCTCAATTCTTCCACAAAATCGGTTTAGGAGAGCTGACCATGTCGATCACAAACAAAATGAACTCATTTAATCCCTTTAAGTAAATGACATAGTATATTAATATTGTAAAATGAAATATACTTTTAGTTTCACTTTATTATTGGAAAGGAAATCATTTCCTCCCAGAAAAGTTTGCTGCAAAGTTTTTACATAAAGAAAACTGACTGAAACCTTAAGAGAGAAGATTAAAATAAACTGCAAGTATATATTCAGTGGCAGCAATAGAAGGCAGCATTAGAACCAGGTTGCAGACTCGCCAATCCTCGGGTAAGCGTTGAATGGATGTAGAGATGGTGTTAAAAGTTTCTTTGTTGTTTTCCAGCAGAGTCAGATGCCTACAGTGAAGGTCAGACTCAAAGAGGAATGGACCGCTACCTCGATAGCCTGTTTGACCCTGTTCTCTCAGATGGTGCTGTAAGTGTCCACACTGATCTTTTATATGTTAATTGTGGAAATTATTCATTTTGTATTGTCTCAGAGGCCAAATAACTATTAAAAATCTAGATATTAGCACAGCAGTTACTAAATGTTCTGCAAGTGTTTACACTAAATGTTTCGGGGCAGTATGAATAGAACTATAAATGCATTTTAGCATGAAGTTTAAGCTCTGTGGTTAAAATTGAATGAGTAGAACACGTTTTGGGAAGCTCAACTGAATGTTATTATGAAATTATATTTCATTATATTGATATACCCCAAACCGACAAGTAATATAAGCCTCAAGGTTTTTCTATCCAGCTTTTATTTTTTTATGGCAACCAACTTGCAAAATGTACCTATATAGGAAGAATCTGACCAACGGCTAACAAGGCTAGCGCCGATCAAAAGAAATAACAGACTAAGCTAACCAACGCCATGACAGACACCAAAGCTGAAATCCTCGCTACAATAAAAGAGGACATCTCTACGCTGCTCAGGTCAGAGTTCAAAGATATACTCACTGAGGAGTTCAGTGAAGTGAAAAGTGAGAGACAAGCCGTTAAAAATGAAGTAGTTTGCAACATTTGACTGTTCCACTCTGACCAGGACTCTGTGAAAAAAGAGTCACGGACATGGAGGACAGTCTGATCACATGCTCCGACGATGTGTTGAGTCTCTAAACTACAGTCAGTAAACTTTAGGTGGAGGAGAAAGTCTGCAAGAAAAGTCTATCGACATGGAAGGAAGAGTGAGGTGATCCAATATTCGAATCGCGAATGTCCCGGAGGCCGTTGACCTGAGCTTCGGTTGTAAACCTGCTGAAGAAGGTTTTCCACACTTTAGTATATTCTCACCCAAACTACATAATGGCTGATATGGCTAATAATCTGAACAGAGCTGTGAGCTGTCAGGTAAATTTAATAAATTGGAAACCACCTTGAAAAGAGGAAAAAGGTGCTCACACACCTTAAACAACTAAATGTAGGTATTGCATTTCTTCAAGTAACGCATCTGCGTAGAGTGGATCATTTCAGACTAAGAGGACAATGGATAGGCCAAATATTAAACTCCAATTTTGGCAGTAAGTTAAGGGGAACAGCCATTTTAATCAATAAAAATATTTAATTTACAATGTCAAGAATGGTGGCAGATTCTTCAGGCAGGTTCATTATTTTTACAGGTAGATGACATATACACTCCTAATCGGGACGACCATTCTTTTTTTTTTGCTTTAAAACTTTTTTCTTTCATTTTTCCAGATATGGACACACACTCAATTATATTAGCAGGTGATTCTAACTGTTGCTTCTCCATGCTGGACTGTAGTTCATCCAACCCTATACACCATTCTAAAGTTGCTCAGAAAGTTGATTTGTTTCTCCGCACATAAAAGATATCTTATGTTTGGCATTTCCTGAATCCCAATTCTAGGTCATACTACTTTTTCTCTCCAGTTTAAAAAACATATTCACAAATATTATTATTTTATTATTATTTATTATTTTGAAAAAACTCTTATACCACTTGTTACCCAGTGTGACTATAATGCAATAGTCATTTTTGACCACAGCCCACTGGTCTTGAAGCTGCAGTTGGCTGCTTCACAACCTGCTTTACCATCCCTGGCTTTGAATAAACAATGGCTCTCAGATGAAAGGTTTGTGGAATTCATCTTATCTGAAAAATAATTTTTAAAGAAAATAATCAAAAACCAGAGATACCTTTCTTAACAAAATGGGAATCAATGAAAGCATATTTAAGAGGACAAATGATCTCATACTGCACCCATAAAAACAAAATTAATCTTGAACGCAGATATGCCAGAAAAACACAGTTCAGTGCATATCTGAATAACAGACGATTATCACAATAAATATACATCTCATTCTCAACCCAAACTTTTTACACATTTTACCCTACGCCATCTCTGTTTTTTGATAAATTAAAAATTTCCTCTGTTAGTAAACATATAGCAGCTAACCTAGAACAACCACAGAATCAGAACCTCAAGCTATGAATTCAATGCAAAACATTAAAAGCCCTGGCTTTGACGGATTCCCAAGCAAACGTTTTAAAAAGTTTACTAACAAGTTCATTCCTCCACTACTCTCAGTATACTGAGAATCTTTTGCTTATTCTTAAAATAGAGAAAAATCCATTAGAAAGCAGCTCTTACCATTAAAAAACAATATTTTATCTAAAAATGCTTGAAACCGTACTACCTGCACTTAGGACCGACTGGGATTCATATAACACACCTGCCTCTGATGACTGTCATTGTCCGGCTTCTGCAGAGCCTTATGATGAGCCAAATCAGATGTGCATACGCAGGGCAACATGGAAAACATGTAGGACAGTGTTCCCTGAGGACTGGGTGAGAACTGATTTACAACGTGGCACTAGACAAGACTACCCTTCTGTTTGCGCTGGCAAATGAGCCACTGGCAATAGCTATGCAGTAAAAATATAAAAGGAATAACAAGAAATGGTGTGAAACAAAGTATCTCTGTTTGCTAATGACATGCTTCTACGTATATCTAATTTTCTAATATCTAATTCACGAGTTTCTCAATTTGTTCAATATCTATGAAAAGTTTACTGGATTTAAAGTCAAAATGCAGAAATGGTAAATGGCGTATACTTATATAGCGCTTTTCTACTATACTCAAAGGTCCAAAGCGCTTTACAGTCACAGTCCCATTCACCCACTGGTGGCGGCTCCGCTGCCGAATTCTGGCGCCAACCTACCACCAGAGGCAAGGTGGGGTTCAGTGTCTTGCCCAAGGACACTTTGACACATGGGAATCGAACCTGCAATATTATAATCATGGGTTCCCACCCTACTGCTGCACCATGGCCGCCCCCCAAGAAAAGTGAACTTATCCCTGTTTACACCTCTTACCAACCCACTTCACTCTTTGTGTCTGTCTATCAAAACGTGTACTCATAAAATGTAATAATACTTTGACATCTGGGTACCTCAGCAATTTAAAGATCTTTATGAGGCAAACTTTCACCACTGTTAAACAATTTGAAAAAAGATCTAGACCGATGGAATTTCCCACCATTGTCACTGGGAGGGAGAATAAATATTATTAAAATTAATATTATGCCACAGCTTTTGTTTCTTTTTTCAATCCCCCCCAATCTTTAATGGAATAAAACAATTTCTATTTTCATATGAAACAAAAAAAAAACTTTCAGAATAAGAAGACTTGGAAGTCTGACTCTGACCAATTTTCAATATTATTATTGGTCCTCTAACATTAAACTTTTGATGTGTTGGATACACCTGCCTCCATGTGACCATAGGGCTGGGCAATTAAATGATAATTAAATATATCGCGATATAACTTTTTCTCGGATAGAGGAATGTCTATTGCAATAGCCTTTTTTCTGAAGGGTCCTAAATTAACACTCGCCAGTTGCGAGCATTTTCTCAAAGACATGTACTGTATGTAAGAGGAACTTTCACATCTTTTGAGTATCTGATAACACACTTAAGGATCCCCAGATCACATTTCCTTAGATTTTTATAAATACGCAGCTTTGTCTCATCCTGTTTTAAAGGTTTCCTAACATTGTCATCAGAAACTCTTCTGGACCAAATATATATCTAAAAAAATACTTGGCTTAAATAGACCACTGGTAACTTATATTATTTAATGATTAAAAAGACCCCTTGATAATGTTAAAAATAAATGGGAGGAGGAACTCAGTATCAATATTTCAGATGAACTGGCAATCTGCTCTTGACAAAATCTACTCATCTTTAATCTGTTAAAACTGTAAAAACTGCCTAGTGCTTACATTGGTCAAAGACGAAACTTGCCCAAATAAAACTTGATATTGATCTATGCATTTTTAGTGGATAAAAAAAGGCTAAATGAGTCACAAACTTGAACCAGTTGATGAAATATGCAAACAAATTATTAAAAAGAAATCACTGTTTATGACTATTAAAAAAAGAAGCTCAGTCAGTGTGTGCAGAGCAGTCTGGGTGCATGGAAGGTGCACGGGTTGCCAGGGCCTCACCACTGATTTCGTTTGCTTGGACAAGAAATTCGTAACTTCGCTCCTTTTTTTTTTTTTTTTTTTACCAAGAAACGTTGAAAACCCACACAGAAAAAAGTAGTCCTCTTATATATATTTGATTTTTATTTTTCAATTTTAAAAAGTATTTTCATTTTATAAAATGTATGTATATTTTAAGCTATATTTTGCACCTCCCCTGACTGCACGTCACTGTTAGTACATGTTGAAAAATAAAGAAGATCGAACCAAATAATTTTAAAAAATAAAGTAGAAATTAAGTAAAAAAGAGGTAAAGGTTTAAAAATCCTTAAAGCTGGAACTTAGAACAGTATTAAAGTGTAATGAGGTTCTTCCCCCGCCTGACATCTGAGGGTGAATGGACGATAATGTTGATGGATGACTGAAACATGTGATCCGTCCACTCTCTTTGTCAAGCGGAAAAGCAAGAAAGATTAGGTTACTGAATAAACTACCGTAGCTGACAGTAACAGTGCGCAGCGTCCTGATGCAGGCGTCTATGGCTTTAAAGGCTTTGCACTTAACCCTTGTGCTATCTTAGATGACCCCACCCTTACATTGACGTGTTATTCCTACCATGACAAAGGTGGATAAAGGTGGAAAGATTTCATGTAATCCATGGACACCAGTGAAGATCATTGAAGAAAAAAGGTTCAGAGCACTGTCTAGTGGGTCTAGATGACCCAACTCCCAACGTTAAAGTGCCTAGGATAGCACAAGGGTTAAGCACATGTTAAAAAATATATGTAAAATGGTTTGTAAAGTAAACTAAAGAGTAATTGTTAAATACTTAATATTTGTTTTTCTTTATACATAGAAAATAAACATCTTGACATGCCATTTTTTCACGTTTCTAAGACCTGGATACACTATTTTAATGCTTTTTATAATGTTGAAGCATAAACTAATGACTAAAAAGGTCAAAATACGTGCATCTTTATTTATTAACATAAAATAACACTAATACTTCAAACCCAAAGAATCTATCTAAATGGAGTTTCACCATAAAAAATGCAATTTATTTAAAAAAAGAAGTGTGTTTTATTTTTATTACATGTCAGCTTGTCACAGACCTTTGTTTTTGTGAGCTCCTAATACATTATGTACGGTACTTCCTGAAGAGTATTCGGTTCCTGCAGCTCTTAATTGACTCCCTATGAGGTTCGGAATTAACCAGCACAGCATGTTCCCATTTTTGATGCTTTACTTGTTTCTTTTTTTGTAGTGGGCTCACACTTTCTGCTTCTGCTTTCACATCCAATTCCTCACATTGTGCAGTCCATTCTGATCATCTCTGTTGATCCGGTCTACCAAACAGGATCTGGAAAGACCAGAAGGCTTAACAGCGAGGATGAAAGGAAGAGGAGGTGTTGGGATCACAGGAAAAGGAGGAGATGAGGAGAGCTCTGCACCTTCTGGCCGGCCTTATCCACCAGGAATACATCCAGGAGGTAAAAGATCTGTGTTCTTTGTGTTTTTTGTTGTTTTTTCTTTGTTGTGAGGCTGTGTACTGTTGTGCTCTGTACTGTTTTTATTTTGCCTGTTTTTGCTCATCACGAACTTGACATCACAGACTTCTTTTGTTTTACCATCCATCTCCCAAAAACAGTCTACCTTGAGGTAACCTTTAGTACTTGATTATTTTTTGGACACAATTAGAAACACATTATATGTTTTAATTATTGATTTTAACCTCATACATTGACTGTCCTTGCTCATCCAAAGCCTGACAAATTCCAGCCTATTTCAAAACACTGCAAAGATGCAACATTTGCAGTGAAACTTGGAGAGATTTGATCCTTTCCTTGAATAGACTGTTTGGTTTAGCTGGGATGAAAAGTCATAAGAGAACTCTTTTTCTCATGAAAACAAGGGTCTCAGTTCCTCAGTGTATTTTACAACAGTGTGAATGCAGTGGGAGTATCTATAGAACCAAAGTGAGTAAGTGACCTTTTGAAATGTGAATTTTAAATAATAAAAAAAGTTGAAAAGCACAGTTTGAGTTGATGTAGCATGGTGGAGGTAAAGGTCCTTTTCCACACTGCAAAACCGGAATCTTAAGAAAGTAAAAAAAAAACAACTTGCTCTTGATCTTACACTCTAAAAAGATGCTCTTAATCTTAAACTCTAAAAAGAAAAAAGTTGATCCAACCTAAGTGAATCACT
Organism: Oryzias sinensis; assembly: GCA_037389245.1. Lineage (NCBI taxonomy): Eukaryota > Metazoa > Chordata > Actinopteri > Beloniformes > Adrianichthyidae > Oryzias > Oryzias sinensis. The sequence goes on along the minus strand of CM074506.1, from coordinate 7,248,233 downwards.
TCAATTGGTAACACATAATTAAATTAAGTTTATTCAACTTAAATTTTTTTGTCTATCCAACTCAATGTGATACGTTGATCCAACTTAATTGAATCACTTCAATTGGTAACACCTAATAGAATTAAGTTTATTCAACTTAATTTTTTATGGCTTTCCAACTTAATTTGATATGTTTATTTAACTTTAAGAAATTACACAACTTTAATTGACACATTCTAAAGATTCCACCACTGGGCCTGGCAATTTTCATATCAAAGACATGCATGACCCAGTAATGTCTCGCATTAAACGACAAGAGCTCACATGTCTCATACTATGTCTTTTATATGTGGGACTAAATGTCCGCCTTTATGAGAAAAATGCTATAAGAACAACCAATATGTTCCAAAAACACAATTTTTATTGGAGTGGGTCTTTAAAGTTTAAAGATTTTCCTGATCTAGCCAGTTTTGTTTCCATGGTCAGTGCTTTTTGTGAAATAATGCTCTCTGTTAGGCAGCTGATATAATTGCATGACACTTCTGGGGGGTTTGGTTTGCTCTCAAATGTACAGTGTGAAAGCTAGTGAAATCCAGAAGTAATCTTTTGTTCCTGTGTGATTATGTGAAGTTGCCCAACACAGTTCACAAAATGTTAATCATTAAATCCTATTCTGAAATTTTCCATGATTTTAGCTGAGTCTGAATAAACTGGTTTGAAGCTTCATTATTGTAATTTAGGAGCTAAAATCTGTTGTTTTGGAACTCTTGTTTTGGATCTCTTTCTTTTCTTATTTGCACTTTTTATTTTTTAAGAAAAACAAAATGTCAATGGGCATAACAGCTTCAAACATTAAATCCTGGGGGCAGGGGCTTGCTCCGCAGGGGGGCGCTGCTTTCTTGGCTCCTCTCTCCTTGTGTGGGGTGTGGGGTCTGGGGGGCTTAGCGCTTCGGGGGATGGGGCCCTTGGGCTGAGGAGACCTGGGCCCAATCCTGGGGGGAGGCTTGGGGACGGTTGTCTCACCACCCAGGGACAGTCCACCAGCTTTTCCCCCATTTACCCCCCTCTTCCTCATTATACAAGGAAGATGGGACCTCAGACCATCTGCCCCCCTACCCCATCCCTGGTAGAGGGTACCAGGCCCTTGGCAATGGCGGCCGTGTTCTTTGGGTAATGGCTTCAGCACATCAATTCACATCACATCACATCACATCAAAGCCTGGGGGTGTCCATGTCCCTGCGGTGTGGGTTCTGTTCCTTGCCCCTGAGCGCTGGGCCTCGCCCATATTTCCAACTGTGGGCGAGCCTGGTCGGAACATGTTTACAACACTTCTTGTGGACCCCCCTCTTCTCCTGGGTGTCCTCCTCCTGGGCGGGGATCCCTGGCCCCTGTCTTGCTCTCTCCTGGATCAACTGTAGGCCGGATGGGTGGGGGGTCCTGGGGTTGGGGTGGGGGGATACCCAGAACTCCTGGGTGGTGGTGGGGTGCTCGTCTGGGGCTGTGGGCATTCTTCTGGGGCGGGGCCCCGCCTTGGGCCCTCCCGGGGCGGCCTGGGGGCTGCTCTCCTGGTTGGGCTGGAGCTTGCACTTTCTGTCCCCCATGCCTCCCTGCTCTCTGGCTTTGGGGGCCCCCATGGCAGTCCTGCTGGCTTGGCCTGGGTAGCGGATGTGGTCGCCTGGGGGGCGGTTGTTCTTTTTCTGCTACCATGCGGGTGTTGGGGGATTCTGGCTGCCGCTGCTGCGGGGGTCTTATTGTGTGGATGGCTGGGCACTCTCCCTCCTTCTTTTTACATTCCGTCATCCATTTTAGAAGAACATAAACACTCACTGGAGCACAGGTGTTAGCTCACCTTTTCACAAATCATTGACGTGATTGAATGAAATGTTTCATACTAGTTGGTCTGAATGCATAGCAGGGCTCCAGACTGCGACCAAATGAAAATTTGAGAGTGTGCGACGGAATTTTACATCCAGCACATGTGCTACCAGTAAATTTGCCTCCCCCACCCTCTGTATTTTTTTATACATTAAACGTGGAAGGGGAACGTCAATGATCAATGAAATTAGCAATGAAATGATCAATGAGACGTGAAAGTACACGCACGCAAGCACACACACACTCGCACACATACTCATGAGACGCGAGCACACACTCGGGGGAGGGGCCTTGAGATAATCGAGCGCGCGTAAACATCTGTGGGAATATCATCACAACCTGATTGGGCGTGCGTCTGAGCTATGAGCAAGCGAACTATTGATTCGTTCTTCCGACCTGCGGCTAGTGTACACCTTTTCATTGTCGTGCGCGGAGCTGACAAAGCAACCAATCACAGTGGGGTAAATGACTCTTGGGGGCGTGACATTGACCGGGCTTGAAAGCAAGAGAAGATAAGGCAGGACACCTGACAGCCCCCTCCCTGGACCACATTAAGGAGTTCCATAATTTCCTTTTTAGAACGTATCTATTCGATCGTAATTTTCTAAATACATGCAGTCCGTGCTGAACTTTTCTCTGGGCCGCACGGAGCCGGAGGAGGGTTACGGTGACGGTTTGGCGCGCGGCGGCACAGCTGTCACTGCAGCACACCGCTCCCGCTGGAGATGGTCAGCTGCACACCTACATGCGTGACAGCTAACGGAGCTTGAACATTAAACACGTGCGAGCAACAACAAGATTTAGTCTTAGAAGCATTGAAAACACGTGTGGAAAATCCAACGATAGACGTGTTTGAGATGAACCAGCGCCGCGCCTGGATCGTTAGCGAGACCAGGCCGCGGGGGGGGGGGGGGGGGAATCTGCATCGAGACTGAGTGACAACAGGAAGTTGGACTTGTCCTTAACATTCAATTTAGTTTTAATATGCCTCTTCCCCTTAGTTTGATCTGTGTTATTATATATTTTATATTTATTTGAATGTTTTGTAATGTATGTAGCCTTTTTTTAATCAATTCGTATTTTAAACTATTTTAAGTGATCACCCAACTACAAAAACCCATCAGGACACATGTCCCACAATGCATTTTTTTGTAGTCATATGGGCCACTTTCAGTCAGCACAGCTGTGTTCACGTAGGTTGGGGCCTTGCTCCCGCCCCTTTCTCGTGATATTTTGTGATGATCTACAGGTGATGTTGGAGCAAAAAGATACGTTACACACCAGGTGATCTGCTCAGCGTTTCCTCCACCTGGGTGATCTCAAACACGCTTATTGTTCACCTTGGCTGCACTTATTTGGTGTCACCAACATAAATTTCATCAGTCTTGTCAGTTAATCAGTTTTGGAGCTTTTCTCTTACTAAGCACTTTTTTTTTAATTCTGAATGTATGATATTTTCTTTTACTATTTGTACTGTCATGACAACGATGGTGCTGTTAGCTTACCTTGTTGCATCACTGTATTATTAGTTATACAGTGGAAATAAGTAGATTTGGTTAGCATGTTGATTTACAGTATACGCCCCTAAATTTTCTGGTTGTGCCCCTAAAATTTTCATTTAGGGGCCACAGTGCTCCTAATGAAAAAACTTAGTCTGGAGCCTTGCATAGGTATGTGTTTTTGAACATTATTTGTATAGTGTACATGTTGACATGTGAACATTTTTTAGCCAACAGGTTTGTTTGTGACATTTGGGTGGGTGTGTGTGTGGACAGGCACCGCTCTTATAGACTTGTATAACATCTGAACCTCACTGTAATGATTATAACCATCCAGCAACCTGTTGCTTTATGCTGCTTCATGGTTTTACCCCACCCCCCTTCAATAATCACCCTCCTATCCCCCCCTCTCTAACATCCCTCTATCTTCTTCCCTCCATTCCCTTTCTCTCTCATCTGTTTGTCCAGCTGTTGGACAGGACAAGTTTAAAAAAAAAGGAAAATATTAAATCCTAGCATTTTGGGTATTTCAGACTGTTTTGTTTTTGTGGTCAAAAACAACTGCCATTTTCATTTATTCTGTTTTTTTTGTGCAGTGCTATGAAAAAAAATTGTTATCATATGTCTAGTGCACACAACCACCACTCTTGATGTGGTTCACCCTCAGACAGTTGGAATTGATCCAACTTGGTAGAAGCGAACTTCTGATTGGACATCTTGTTGTTTGCGTTACAATTACATAAAAAGGCAAAAATACTAGAGACGCAGTAGGAAGAGAAACTGACTAAGTGGGCCAAATACAATATTTTTTTGCATTTCATGAAATAAAAGCAGAGAATAAAGAATATTGTTTAGATTATTCATTTGTATATGATACTTTTCAAGGTAAAACACACACAAGTGAGAATAAAAAGTAACATTTTTCTTTGAATTTCTCTCGATCTCCCACTCTTGGCAATTAACGCAGAACTTTCGTAGATGTGGCGCTGTCCTGTGCTGCCGGCATCATGAGGGTGGCTTTATGTGAAAGAAGTCTAGATTGGAACTCCCTAGAATTTGTCTTTTGCGCCTCACCTTTGTGCTTGGATAAAACTGCGTCTTTAGTCTCGTAGTGGCGGCGTATGTTGTACTCTTTAAGTACAGCCACGGCTTGCTGAAAAAAAAAAAAGCCCGAGAAGAGATTTCATGAAAAAAAGAATCCTCCTCCCATATTTGTTTAATATGCCTCTTATCCGTTTGCTACTGCCGTTGTCGCTCCATGAATAATTGGGAAAGGTTAAGGGGTTTTAACTAAACACTCCGCGGCTTCTACAGGCACGACTTGGCGGGCCAAAAGACAACCTTTGGGGGGCCAAATTTGGCCCGCGGGCCCTTCTTTGGGCACCCATGCTCTAAAGTGTCCATAGGTGTGAGTGTGCATGGTTATGTGTTCTGTGGCCCTGCAACAGACTAGTGACCTGTCCAGGATGTCCCCTGCCTTTGCCCACAAGTGGGCGGGAGAGGCTCCGGCATCCCCGTGACCCCAAAAGGGACAAAATGGGTTTAGAAGATGAATAAATGTATCTATTACATCCCTAATCTTGTTATTAAACTTTCTTTTATAAAGTCAACTTTTACTGTAAACACAATTCATAAATTTACTTTTTGAGTGTCTGACATCCTATTTGCTTCATTTTTTTCAACATTCAAACTTTTTTAGGTTAATTATGTGGTAAACATCATATTTATCCTATATGTACATGTATTGCTTTTTGTTGGTGAAATCTTATAACAGCTCCAATTCAGAAAGGGTTCCTTTCCATAGAACCAGTTTTTGCTTCTTCTTGGATCAATTTTAAGGAAATTTAGAGACTTTTTTTAAGCTTGTACTTGTGTTTATTCTGATAAAAAACCGTCTAAGTTACAACTGCTGTACCCTTACATCTATGGCTGTTCCTGACTGTAACACTCTTACTTGCCTGCTGCTCCTCAAGCTGTTCCAGTGCTGCCAGTGGCAGGGGGAATGATGCCCCCCATTCCCACCATGCCGATACTCTCCCACCACCACCACCTTCAACAACAACAACAGCAAGAACAACAGCAAGAGCAGCCACAACAACAGTACCACTACTATAACCGACCCCTACCTCCATACCAACCCCCTACCTCTTCTCCAAGCACTCCTGCCCCTCGAATGACTCCCACCCCCTTGCCTCATGCCAGACCTGCTGCCAGTCCCACCTCCACCCTTTTCTCAGACAGAGCTACTGATGTAGCATCCCCTGTTAGTGGTGTCCACAGACTGCCAGGGGTTCCCTCACTCCCAACCTCACCTGTTGTGGCAGGCTTATCTGTGATGACAGGTGTCCCAGGTACAAAACAAGAGTGCAGGTTGGAATTTCTAGCATGGGTTGGCCAGAAATGTGTGGGCATGATGGATTTTCAGACAAGTTTTAGCTAATTATGTGAAAATAAATTGTGTTTTTTTAATGGTTATTTCAATGTGTGTTCAACTTTGGTAAGAGATGTAAGTGTGTGAAGAACTTCATTTTTTGCATTCAGTAGTGGAAACTTTACTTTTGCTCCCCTGTGTAATCTTTTCTCAAGATGTTTGTTTGTTTGTTTGTTCTCCTTCAGGATTGGAGCAGACAATACTAACTGAGCAGCAACAGGCCATCATCAATCAGCAAGCAATCATTCTGGTGTGAAACAGTCTTTTCTTGAACAACTCTGTTTTCTGTTTAAAAAAAAAGTCAAATGAAATTTTCTTGAAGTTTTCTAGCTTCACACACAAGCAGTTTAGCCCTTTTTTATGCTGAAAAGAATGCTCTGCAGTAAAGGGTTTTACCTACTGTGCTCCATGTGTGGGTTTCTTTGGTGCAGGCCCAGCAGATGACCATGCAAGCCATTGCAATCCAGCAACAGATGCTCTCCTCCTTTCCCCCTGTTGCTCCAGCTCCCCAGTCACCTCCCACACAGCATCCCACCCAACTGAAGCAAAGCTCACTCACACACAGCCCTGTGAGTGTGTTGTGCTGACTCCTCTTAATGCATAACAACACCCGGTAGTCAGCTATGCCATACAGTGTTCTATGCCATACAGTGTTCTGACAGTTCCCATCTACGACCCTTTAAAGTTCCACTCCGATGAAAATCTTGTTCTTAACACGTTCTTGTGGCATTTTATTCTCATGATGGAGGACATATATAAAAACAGTAAAGCTTAAAATTGTGTTTCTGAGTATTTCTTTATTCAAATTTGCTGTAAATCGGAAGAAGCATCCACTAGTAGACAACTAGTTCCATGTACGTCCTTGTTCTCCTCGTCCATCCTGGCATCTGGCTCAAAACTGCAAAGCTGGATAGCTCCAATATTGCTTGCAATTTTTGTTGCACTGGTAATGTTAGGTTGGAGGGGCTGTAAGCTAGCGGGAGTGAGCGAAAACTGATGGATGATGGGAAGGGGGCAGGCATACTTTGCACCAACAGTCTTGCTTCAACTCAGAGGTGAATTTTAAATGAACTCTTACCGCTCTGCAGAAACTATGTCCTAGAAAATGACACCGGTTTTTGATTTTGGCTGAAAGCAGCATGATCATAATTAAATGACCACTGGGAACGCTTTTAATTTACATAAAAATATGAATGGAGTGGAACTTTAATGAAGAAAACTCAATAATAAAACTAAAAGAATTTTGGGTTCCTGCATTACCTTCTTGTTTTTTTGCTGTTTATCATGTGAAAGGTGCAATTATTTTTTCTTTTATTCCTTGTTTTTCTGCAGACCAAAGCGAGTGATGAGTCCCACAAGCCCACTGAGGCTCAGAGGAAAACAAGTAAGCTTTGATGAGAACAATGATGCTGTTACACAGCTATTGACTTACTAAACTTTAACAACATTTATCGTCAGTCAACTGAATATTATTAATTACAAACAGATCCTCCTGGTTCTTTCTACTGTTAGTTTCATAATAATCTGGTTGATTCCAAATCCTCCCTCACACCAGGGCTTTCTTATTCCTAAACTTCTCAGAATACCACACAATGACTCTTTTCTAATTGGCTTACCGTTTACAAGATCTGTGTCATCTTCACTTAAACGCGGATTGACAGGAAAAGATATGTGTTCAACCATTCTGCCCATCTCAGTGTTACTGAATAAACAACCAAACAAATAAACAAATAAATAAATATGAGGTTATTTGAAGTTAAACTGCTCAGAGATATAGTGAGATCATTGAAAAAATTAGGGCAGCCATTAAATCTTTTGAAATTTTGGTAAAGTTATGAATACATAAATGATTATTTTTAATGATAATAATTGTCAAATTAAGAAAATTGTTGCTTATTATCCTAAAAAATTGAAAAAAAAGTTTAAAATCTTGTGTAAATGTTATTTCACAAAAAGTAATGTTATCTGAGGAAAAAGTGATCACAGTTAAAATGAAATACCAAAAAACATGGATATATCCTTCCATAAATATCAAGCTGAGTACACTTATTAGTAGATTGTTTCTAAGAATTGGGACTGAGGATTTACCGTTATATACCTGAGACACTGTTTGTTACTACAAAAAAACTACTTACCTCTTGCTAAGGCTGCTAAGGCGTTCATGTATGGTTGTTGTAGCAACCTGAGAGCAAATTCCAAAATGCTAAGAGGTCTGCAAAAAGTCTAAAATTTTATCATGAGACCTAAAGCAGTAGGTGCTGGAGCTGAAATTGCAGTGAGTTATTGCAACCTCAACAAAAATGCTGTCTTCCTTGTGCTAGTCCTAAAACATTGCATTTAACATTGCATCTAACATTGGTGAAATGCAGAGAGTTGGGTCAAAGAAGGCTATCCGCAGTAAAACTGATGCCAAATCAAAGGCAAATTACAGGATTTCTTGAGGTTATGTCTGGGGTGACAAGCTAAACAGAGAAAAATATATTTATAATACCAGAGGGTACTTGAGGAACATGAAAGATAATCTGCATCCACTGCTGCCTTAAAAACACTCAAAAAAAATCCAAAAAACATTGAAATCATGTTGTTAGTCCTCCAAGGCAATGCAAAAAACATACTTTATAATTTCAGCAAATAGATGTGGGGCTAAACCTTCAATCTGCTGTACTAGCCATTTCAGCCTACTTGGTTGTCACAGCGGTAGATTTTCTCTTCTCAGAAACCTTTAAGTTGAAAGTCAACTTACACATTCATTATTGGACCCTGGATATTGTAAATATATAACTTTACAACACAAAGTTTAATTTGAAATCAAGAAAAAAAATCCCAGTAGATCTCACTGAAGTTTGGTGTTCTGAATGTTAATCCATCATTATTTAATCTTCAAATTTGCTCTTTAGCTAATTAGAAATCTTTTATAAGATTACGAAGGTTTAGTCTGTAATTTTACTATCTGTTCATTTATGTGTGTTTTTGATTTAATACAAAGTCTAATTTTAGCTCCGACACGTACCCCCCCAGCTGAGGACGTGGTCCAGTCAAGTTCGAGTAACACAGAGCGCATAGATCCCAGCCATGACATTAAAGACATCATCAAACAGCATCAACCTGCAGGCACTAAGTCTTCTTCTGGGTCGCCTACACAAAAGTAAGTCACACAAATAATACAGATGATCTGTTTTAATGTGCGCTAATGTGATGATCTGTGTGCAGGAGAAGTGATGGAAAAACATTTATGAAGAAGCCAGACCCTCATGATGAAGCTATGGAGATCCTTAAAGATCAAATGGCAAACCCACCAAGGCAGGTACGTCCCAGCACTGCAGCACCCTCACACAAAAGCCCACAGCAAAGTAATTTTTTTTATTGTTTTTATTTTCTAAGTCTCAGAAAAAGCCTCAGCCCAAAGAAGAAGACAACATCAAGGCAGCTAAACCAACTAAATCTCACCTTCCAAGGACAGCCAGCTCCAGCATAAGCCCCACCCCACCTCTTGGTATTTATAAAGAATTCCACATTCACAAAGCTCAAAACATCGCAGAAAATCTAAAAAAAAAAAAAAAAAAAAAAAAATCTCAATAAAGTTTCTATAATTTTGATACAATCACAACAAAATAAAAAAAAATGTAAATGAAATCACGTATACGTACAGAAAAAAATATATTAAACAGACTTTTGGAACTTTTGTGAGGCATTACTTTTATTTGTTTTTTAGTCTCTAGAGATTTGCCCACAGAGGGGGAGATTATTCAGACTCAACTCCACAGAAAAAACAGTGAAGACTACTACACCTACTCCAACGTTCCATGGAAGCTCTATATGAGAAAAGAGGCAGGTTTTAACTCAACTTTTATTTCAGCTCATCTTTTTATTGGCCTTGTGTCAAATTTAAAAACTTAAAGAGAACTCTTTATATTTACTTTTTGCAGGTTTTCTTCTATCCTAAAGAGACTTTGAACAATCTCTTCTGGTGTTGGACCTGATCTTCGCACAGGTTTGTTAAAGACAAATTTATTTTGCTCTATTTCTATTTGATACCAAACCTAACTGCCTGTAAATTATATTCAAAAAATAGTCAGCTTGCAACAATTATAATCAACCAAGCTTGGTAATGCTGGGAATGATAGGATCTAAAAGACGTATATCAAACAGTTTATTTATGATGAGTTATTATTTGACAAGTTTTCCAAAATAAGAATTTCCTCTCGCCAAAGCAAGAAAACAGCATGGATTCTGGCTAAGGCCAGGGGTTGATGACCCAGATTAATTGGCATACACAATACAGGGTCATAGCAAATCATTTGAGGGGCTCATGATTTCATTTAAAAATATTGCTTTTAGTATTTTTTTTTGCTATGCTTGAGAAGGCTTGCATTATTGACTCTTTTGTCTTTTATACAATGATACTAATATTAGTCAAAGTTGGGGTTCAAATGGGAAGGCAGATCTTTTTGCTGGGGTGGCAGCTTTCTTTCCCCCGTCCTCCTCCCCTGACCGAAAACCTCCAAGTCTGTTTTTCCAATTACTTTTAAAAAGGTACATGAAATTGTTAATGATATTAACTGGAAATTGTGCGTATATTTTTTTTTAATAGGCACCCTAAAATGTCCAAATTATTATAAGCTGGTTGCAGTTTTGATCATTTATCAATATTTCCTTGTGTTTTTTATTGAATTGTGTGTTTTTACATAACTAAAGTAATCTTATCATCTTTATACATTTTTTAAACATATATTCGTAGTTTTTATCCTCATAACAATAAACCTGCTGATTTTGGGTGTGTTACAGAGCATGTGCAGTGACTTTCTTGTCTGAAATTGTCCAACATTTTTAAACTATTTTTGATGAGGCACTGTAGATCAAAACTTTGAAATGCTAATTTACATTTTTCACTGTAGCTTTCTTCTGATTGGGTGATATATTGTACTCAAACTGACACCTGTCTTGTTCACGAGTGAGGAGCCAGCAATGGCGCGCATTCGGTTCGATGGTTTCCTGGACACCTCCTTGGGGAGGTGTTTGGGCATGTCCCACTGGGCGGAGGCTTGGGGAGAAGACAAAGGAGAGATCTATGCCCCAGCCAGCCTGGGAAAAATCTCAGGGGCCCCCAGCTGGGAGTTGGAGGTGAAGTGGTCATTATCTTTTGTTGAGACTGTTGCCCCCTGAACCGGATGAGCGGAAGAAGATGGATGGCTGGATGGACGGATGGATGGATGGATGGATGGATGGATGGATGGATGGATGGATGGATGGATGGATGGATGGATGGATGGTTGGACGGACGGATGGATGGATGGTTTGACACTTATCTTGTTGGAGCGTTCACATTTAATTCTAATAATTGAACTACTTTTTTTCACAGATTGTACATGACACCTTCTCTGAGGCTTGCATACGCATTACTCATGAGGAGAGACAGAAGATGAAAGCTTTGTATGGTACGGAAAACCACATTCCGACTCTGTCGTACAGAAAGAACAAAAACTCAGATTTGCTCATTTACAGCCAGGATCTGACTATTCTACTTTTGATAGCGGAGAATAACGTTGGATTGTTAGATCTCATGACGCAGAACATGAAGAAGAAAGTGGTCGCCATGGCCAAAGACTCATGGGGGATCTACTTATCCCGACTATTCCCAGCTTCTGTCAGTAATATTACGGAAAACTGGAAAATTGATTCACTGTTTCTCATATTTGTGAATTGTGTGCTTCTTGTCTTCAACTTGTTGTCATGGTGTTTTTGCATTTGTGTGGGTAGTGTGGGGGACAGGAGTGCAGGTGTTGTCTGTGTCTCTGGCTAAAGGGATCAAGCTGCTAGTTAGTGAAGAGCTGCCTTCGGCCCGGACACTACATAGAGTGTTGGAGACTTACAGGTTAATCCCCAAACATTACATTCATACAATGAAAGTGGTTTTATGGAAATTTTAAATAGAAATATTATAAATGTTGCAGTATTAATTTTGTAATTTTCTATTTGTGTTTATGACAAAAATATGTATATCTAATTGGCGAAATATTGGCTTGTGTTGGTATGTGACTTCCTGTGCCAGTTATCGACATCCTGTTTGTGTCCATACCATCCAACGACATGCTGGAGTTTAACCTGACCAACGAGAAGCTTATCCTGTTCTCCTCCAAAGCCCCTCAGGTCAAGCACATGATCGACCACTCACTGAGCTCAAGAAGGTGTGTGAGAGTTTGCACATCTGCTTCTTTATTGTTAAACTGATCGCTTACATGTAAAACTTGCATAAGAACTCTACATGTAAGCATTGGTGTTTTTAAGGACTCTGAGTATGTGGTGGCAGTGAGGAACTACATCACACTGGAGTGCCAGGCCCACCTCAGCTTCCACAAAGGCGACACCGCCTGCAGTATATGAAAGGGTTGAAGCCGGTGAGACTTGACACACAACTAAAAAAAAATATTCACATTGTTTTTTTTTTTGGTAAATAAAGTCACACTCTGATGATCTTTTTATCTATTTTCCCAGTGGGTTTTAATTATGATTACGGTATGCTGTTTTAGCCAAAAGGTTTTTGAAAAATGTTTTTTTTTTTTAGAACATTGTTTTTGCAGGAGTTCATTAGAAATTTGCCTCTGAGTTGTGGGCGGAGGAGTAAGCCCTCCCTCTCTAAGTGCTCCAACTGCTTACACACTCCCACTAGTTTACGGCCCCCTTACAGCCCCAAATTTATTATTACCGTCCAACAAAAATAAGGAGCAATTCTGAGCTATCCAGTCACACAAAGCTTTTATGTATCAGAATGGAGCAGAGCAAAACTGCTTGCCCCATCAAACATTAGTTAGTCAAAATAATTTTTTCTAAATGGCATTTTTGTCTGCCCTTATTCACAGCGATTTGAATAAATACATTTAAAAATGTATTTGCTTCATTTTCTTTCTATAGTCTCCACTCTCCATCATCAGTGTCGGCCACAAGAACATGTTAAAACACTAAAAAGGCCACTTTCATTAAAGTGGGTCTTTTAGGCCTCCATGTTCATTTTTGGTTCTTGTCAGGTCTGTTACCATATTTGCTTTTGTGTATTTCAGGAAAAAACAGTATGGCTAGCCACAAAGAAGGTCATGCTTCTCGAGCTCAAGAGAGACACTTGAGTTTGGTAGGTGGAAAGTTTTTTCTATTAGTTTGTGTAAGTTTCTTTTTATTTTGTTGGTTTAATTTTAATACCAACTATTAGTTTCATTAAATAAACTATAAATTAAATTGCAAAGCAACTACAAAAAAAGGCTTCAATGTAGCGTTGCAGAGCAGCTGCTACATTTCACATAAGGGTGAGAAGTTTGTTTCTGTCATTCAGAGAAAATCTGAAAGAAGGAAAAACTGTAAAGCTATTCTTTCAAATTAAATCTGTAAAAACACACAAATATAGGAATGTGACACAATTCACATTGATTCTGTTTTAAACAGGTGTTTCCATCCACTCCATCCTAACAAGTTTGTATTTTAAATTAACTAATTCAATTTGATTTAAAGACCTGACAGCTATATTTTACGATACAAGAGAAGACCTACATATTTGCTAAAAATTGGATCTATCGTTTTTGATAATTGCGGCCATGGTGCAGAGGTAGAGCGGTCAACCTCTGATTGGAGCATCGCAGGTTCAGTTTCCCGCTCTCCCCGCCCATAGGTCAAAGTGTCCTAGAGCAACACTGAACCCCAAATTGCTATAGGTATGAATGTGTGTGCGTGTGGGACTGGGACTGTGACTGTAAAGTACTTTGGGAGAAGATAGTAAAGCGCTATACATAAGTACTGGTATATCCAATTTACCATTCTTCAAACATGCAGATTTATCTCAAGGGAAAAAAAGAATGTCCTTTATTTGAATGCTTTTGGCAGATTTATAGGCTAAATCTTTAGGGAGAAAAAACAGCTTACTTTTGATAAAACTTTAGACATGTAGATGTCGAAATATTTTCAGTTTATGCAGTGAATTGCTATTTTTACCTTGTAATACCAGAAAGTGAATTGTTTTTTATGCACACAAAAAGTGAATTTTCTGAGATTTTTGGGGCTCTATAACTTTTTTTTCTTCTTGCATGATGCGACTTATTTTCTAAAGATAAAAAATAGAGACAGGTGATTTTTCAGTTATGTTCTCCATTTTCTTACTAAAGTACATTTTTTAGTGATGTTTTTATGTTTGTGTTCATAAATAGGATGGAGGTTTGGGGCTGTGTATGGTAAGTCTGGAGTGTTTCCGAGTGAACACGTCCGCCCTGTCGCTGCCCCTGACTTCCTGGTTCTGCCTCCTGAACGGGTGGAGCCTAGGGACAGACATGGACGAGTCGCTGCATCTGCCGCCATTGCCGTAGCGATGGGTTCAGCTGTGGCTGCTCATGAGCTGGACATTTCAACTGAGGTGCAGACAGGGGGATACATTTAATTCTATTTTTGTGTGTAGATACAAAATTCTTTCCTAACGTTAATCTGTTGGTGATGTGGGTTTTGTGTGTCAGGTGGTAAATGAGATGTATGGGGAAGGTCTCAGTGAAGAACTGGATGACTTACCGCTGCACAGCAACCAGTATCAGATGACCGAGTTTGCCAAGAAGTACTTCAGAGAGGCGCAGAGGACCAAGAAGTTAGTACCATGTATAGGGCCTATGCCACGCAAAATCAATTTTTGAGCTTTTAAGTGTATTATTATGTCCATTCCTCACAAAAAGAAACCCAAAAGCGGTATTTTGATCCATTAACACATTTCTGAGTATTCCTCTAAAAACCTGTGCTCTGAGCACCAGCCCCTTCCAACCCACGAAAACAAGCGGTTCTCACAAACTGACATACTCTAATGAGAACAGCCCCTTCCAGAAAGAGTCTGCACTGCCAGCATCGCCCCAAGGCTAACCCACACACCCATTTTCTCCATGACGCTAGCGGTGATTGGCTAAATGCTTTCAATTTAAATGCACCATTTTCACATCCATTTTTTGTTTATTTCGTGGGTGAGACGATGGATGGATGGATGGATGGATGGATGGATGGATGGATGGATGGATGGATGGATGGTTTGACACTTATCTTGTTGGAGCGTTCACGTTTAATTCTAATAATTGAACTACTTTTTTTCACAGATTGTACATGACACCTTCTCTGAGGCTTGCATACGCATTACTCATGAGGAGAGACAGAAGATGAAAGCTTTGTTTGGTACGGAAGAACCACATTCCGACTCTGTTGTACAGAAAAGAACACAAAACTCAGATTTGCTCATTTACAGTCAGGATCTGACTATTCTACTTCTTTGATAGCGGAAAATAACGTTGATCAAGCTGTGGGATCTCATGACGAGAACATGAAGAAGAAAGTGGTCGCCGTGGCCAAAGACTCATGGGGGATCTACTTCTCCCGACTATTCCCAGCTTCTGTCAGTAATATTATGAAAAACTGGAAAATTGATTCACTGTTTCTCATATTTGTGAATTGTGTGCTTCTTGTCTTCAGCTTGTTGTCATGGTGTTTTGTATTTGTAGGGTAGTGTGGGGACAGGAGTGCAGGTGTTGTCTGTGTCTCACAAAGGGATCAAGCTGCTGAAGTTAGTGAAGAGCGGCTCTTCGGCCTCTGATTACTTCAGAGTGTTGAGACCTTACAGGTTATCCTCAAACATTACATTCATACAATGAAAGTGGTTTTATGGAAATTTTAAATAGAAATATTATAAATGTTGCAGTATTAAGTATTAATTTGTAGTTTTCATTTGGTGTGTTTATGAAAACCATATGTATATCTAATTGCTTTAAACATTGGCTTAAAGTTGGTTGTGACTTCCTGTGCAGTTACTCGGACATCCTGTTTGTGTCCATACCATCCAACGACATGCTGGAGTTTAACCTGACCAATGAGAAGCTTATCCTGTTCTCCGCCAAAGCCCCTCAGGTCAAGCACATGATCGACCACTTCCTCACTGAGCTCAAGAAGGTGTGAGAGTTTGGCACATCTGAAGTTTTTATTGTTAAACTGATCGTTTTCACATGTAAAACTTGCATAAGAACTCTACATGTAAGCATTGGTGTTTTTAAGGACTCTGAGTATGTGGTGGCAGTGAGGAACTACATCACTGAGAACAGGGCTCACCTCAGCTTCCACAAAGGCGACATCATCCGCCTGCAGTACATGAAAGGGCTGGAAGCCGGTGAGACTCTGACACACAACTAAAAAATAGTTCACATTGTTTTTTTTTAAATAAAGTCACACTCTGATGATCTTTTTATCTATTTTCCCAGTGGGTTTTAATTATGATTACGGTATGCTGTTTTTAGCCAAAAGGTTTTTGAAAAATGTTTTTTTTTTTTAGAACATTGTTTTTGCAGGAGTTCATTAGAAATTTGCCTCTGAGTTGTGGGCGTGGAGTGGAGTAAGCCCACTCCCCTTCCTGTCGCCCAACTGTTTACACACTCCCACTAGTTTACAGCCCCTTACAGCCCCAATCTATTATTACCGGTCCAACAAAAATGTTGAGCAATTCTGGAGCTATCCCGTCGCACAGTTTTTATGTATCAGAATGGAGCAGAGCAAAAAGTTTTGGCCCGTCAAACATTATATTCGATGTCACAAATGCAATCTTTTTCAAATGGCATTTTTGTCTGCTCCTGATTCACAGCGATTTGAATAAATACATATTTAGAAATGCAATTTTAAGCTTCATTTTCTTTCTATGTCTCCATCATCAGAAAATGGCCACAAGAACATGTTAAAACACTAAAAAGGCCACTTTCATTAAAGTGGGTCTTTTAGGCCTCCATGTTCATTTTTGGTTCTTGTCAGGTATGTTACCATATTTGCTTTTGTGTGCTTTCAGGAAAACAGTATGGCTGCATTGTCAGAAAGAAGGTCATGCTTCTCGAAGAGCTCAAGAGAGACACTCCTGAGTTTGGTAGGTGTGAAAGTTTTTTCATTAGTTTGTGTAAGGTTCTTTTATTTTGTTGGGTTTTCATTTTTAATACCAATTATTAGTTTCATTAAATAAACTATAAATTAAATTGCAAGGCAACTACAAAAAAAGGCTTCAATGTAGCGTTGCAGAGCAGCTGCTACATTTCACATAAGGGTGAGAAGTTTGTTTCTGTCATTCAGAGAAAATCTGAAAGAAGGAAAAACTGTAAAGCTATTCTTTCAAATTAAATCTGTAAAAACACAAATATAAGGAATGTGACACAATTTCACATTGATTCTGTTTTAAACAGGTGTTTCCATCCACTCCATCCTAACAAGTTTGTATTTTAAATTAACTAATTCAATTTGATTTAAAGACCTGACAGCTATATTTTACGATACAAGAGAAGACCTACATATTTGCTAAAATTTGGATCTATCGTTTTTGATAATTGGGCGGCCATGGTGCAGAGGTAGAGTGGTCAACCTCTGATTGGAGCATCGCAGGTTCAGTTTCCCGCTCTCCCAGCCCATATGTCAAAGTGTCCTAGAGCAACATTGAACCCCAAATTGCTATAGGTATGAATGTGTGCATGTGGGACTGGGACTGTGACTGTAAAGTACTTTGGGAAAAGATAGTAAAGAGCTATACATAAGTACTGGTATATCCAATTTACCATTCTTCAAAATGACTTTTGCATTTATCCTTTAAGGGGGAAAAGGTACAGAATGTCTCATTTGAATGCTTTTGGCAGATTTATTGGCTAAATCTTTAGGGGGAAAAAACAGCTTACTTTTGATAAAACTTTAGACATGTAGATGTCGAAATATTTTCAGTTTATGCAGTGAATTGCTATTTTTACCTTGTAATACCAGAAAGTGAATTGTTTTTTATGCACACAAAAAGTGAATTTTCTGAGATTTTTGGGGCTCTATACCTTTTTTTTCTTGCATGATGTGACTTATTTTCGCAAAGATAAAAAATAGAGACAGGTGATTTTTCAGTTATGTTCTCCATTTTCTTACTAAAGTACATTTTTTAGTGATGTTTTTATGTTTGTGTTCATAAATAGGATGGAGGTTTGGGGCTGTGTATGGTAAGTCTGGAGTGTTTCCGAGCGAACACGTCCGCCCTGTCGCTGCCCCTGACTTCCTGGTTCTGCCTCCTGAACGGGTGGAGCCTAGGGACAGACATGGACGAGTCGCTGCATCTGCCGCCATTGCCGTAGCGATGGGTTCAGCTGTGGCTGCTCATGAGCTGGACATTTCAACTGAGGTGCAGACAGGGGGATACATTTAATTCCTATTTTGTGTGTAGATACAAAATCTTTTCCTAACGTTAATCTGTTGGTGATGTGGGTTTTGTGTGTCAGGTGGTAAATGAGATGTATGGGGAAGGTCTCAGTGCAGAACTGGATGACTTACCGCTGCACAGCAACCAGTATCAGATGACCGAGTTTGCCAAGAAGTACTTCAGAGAGGCGCAGAGGACCAAGAAGTTAGTACCATGTATAGGGCCTATGCCACGCAAAATCAAATTTTTGAGCTTTTAAGTGTATTATTATGTCCATTCCTCACAAAAAGAAACCCAAAAGCGGTATTTTGATCCATTAACACATTTCTGAGTATTCCTCTAAAAACCTGTGCTCTGAGCACCAGCCCCTTCCAACCCACGAAAACAAGCGGGTTCTCACAAACTGACATACTCTAGTGAGAACAGCCCCTTCCAGGAAGAGTCTGCACTGCCAGCATCGCCCCAAGGCTAACCCACACACCCATTTTCTCCATGGCGCTAGCGGTGATTGGCTAAATGCTTTCAATTTAAATGCACCATTTTCACATCCATTTTTTGTTTAATTTCGTGGGTGAGACAGGGTGCCAAGGCCAGCTTTAGGTTGATGCCATGAAATGGGTGGCACCCACGAAAGGCGTTGCCTCAGAGATCGGGTCGTCTTACTTCCGAGTTGGAAAAGAACTAAGAAAAATAACTAATATTCAATTGTAAAAAATTGTTCTTTTGTGTACCAAAGGTGATATACTATCATATAGATGGATATTGTTTACTATAAAAGGGTTAACAATAGCACGGTATAGGCCCTCTAAATTAAATCCAATTAGATTGCAATTTAATGCATTGACAGTCATAGGGTCATAGCCAAAACCCAAGTATGGGTCTCCCAGTCCCGGATAAAATACAGGGTTGTGTCAGGAAGGTCATAAAAATCTCTACCAAACCACCAGTGCGAATCAATGAAAGCTGATTTGCTGTGGTGACCCATGAAGGGTTATGCCGAAAGGTGAACAGCAACAAATGTATTTACAGTCATGTTCTACTTACCTGTAGGGATCAGAAAGCCAAAAAGGGCAAAGACGCCAGGGATCCTACAGATATGGTCAAATTCTCCAAGGTTGGTCTACTTCAATGCAAGAACATTCCTTTTTTCCCACAGTATTTCATGTTCACATTTTTAGATTTTATATGGTGGTGCTAAAGTTCAAGATCTTCTAAAGAAGACATATCTTTTTATGACAGTCTCCAATCCAGGAATCTCTGATTGACTTCTCGGACAGTGGCATGAACAGAGTGGCGACAGACATTTTCTTAGGTGCGAAACAGAAAAAATGTTGTGACAAATGTTACAAAGCAGAGCGAGAATTTCTACATTCTATATAATATATATCTGTATGTTATGTTCTATTTAAAATTAAAGAGCTGAATTATATTTTACAGCAATAATGAAGTTCATGGGAGACTTTCCGCAGAAGGGCCAGACTGAGCAGGATCTAGTCGCCACTATATTAAGGGTAAACAAACATGAGCAGGACTTCTTGTGGTTAAAAACTTTATTTATATGCATTTGTAGGCATCATCTGCAGGCCTTGAGTCATGCATTGGTTTCTAATCTAGTTAAGTGGGGATCATGGTCTGATGAAGGACGAAGCCTACTGCCAAGTTATGAAGCAAGTCACCACCAACACCAGCTCCAAACCGTGAGACTCCCAAAGCAGAGGTTTACCAACACTAATGATGGAATACCTTTTAAGCTGTGTCTGTGTGTTTCATGCAGAGACAGTTGCCAGAGAGGATGGAGGCTGATGTACATCCTTACAGCTTTCCATCGCTGCTCTGAAGTCATGAAGCCGTTTCTGCTGAAGTTTCTGCAGGATGCCAGTGAGAACCCTGGGATGGCATACCAAGGTAAACGCTTCAGCCGCGTTTGTTAATTCCTCACGATCAGTCCTGATGTTGAAATGACTGTCTGCTGCTCATCACAAACAAGGTATCGCCAAAGCGAGTGAGCAGAATCTGAAGAGGACTTTCCAGTATGGTGGGCGCGCTCAGTATCCCAACACCATGGAGCTCAAAGCCATGCTGGTCAGTTCAGATCCTTGACTCATTTTTGGATTGAAAAAAGTGTAAAAAACAAAAAAAGAGACTAAAATAAAGAATTTACTGCCATGTAAGTGAATGAAAATTACCAGTAGACTGCTGTGAATTATTTTTTATAAAACTTTTGAATCACTGTTTTTACTTAAATGTATAAACTAAACATTTGGTAATGAACCCATGCACTTTTTGTACAAAACCTTCAATGAGAAATTTTAACTTTAGTTCAATTATCTTGAATTCTTGAAACAATGTCAACTTAATATTGAAAAACTCAGTAACATATTCTCAACTCAATTTTAGTCATTTTGCCTATATTTAGATCCTAACTCCTGTCAATTCAGCTTTATGTCAATTTTATTTTAGCATTGATTTTGCATATTACAATGGTAGTATTATCATAAAAGCAAAATTATGTTAATTAAATAGTGTTTTTTTAAATTTAAAATTAAGTTACTGCAGAAGACCTTCTGTATTTCAGTGTTTGGTATGCACATTATAACAGGATTTATTTTATATTGTTATTGTAAATTCATTTACTGCCTTTGGCATTTGGCACATTTAAACACCACTTTGTGTCAACAGTGGTTGTTAGTAACAGCTGCAGAATACAAACTGATGTGACGTGTCACTTTGATTGGTTTTTCTGTACAGGCTGGGCGGAGTTCCAAGAGACAACTGTTTCTGCTCCCAGGTGGAATTGAGAGGCACTTAAAGATCAAGACATGCTCTGTAAGTACAGAACAAAACTCCCTCACTACAGATGTACAAAGCTTTGTTTTCTATGAACTTGTCAGAGAACTAGCTTTAAAAGGCTACATTTGTTGCCGTGCAAAAAAACCCAACCCATTTTATTTTTAACATTAGGTTGCTTTGGATGTGATTGAGGAGCTCTGTTTTGAAATGGGGCTGCAAAGGTTGGAGGCGTTGGATGAATATGCCGTCTTCCTGGTCACCCACAAAGGTAACGGCAACTAATTTTAAATAAGCCTTTAAAAAAATCGATACTGCCATGTTGTGTTTGCTTGGTGTATTCCTAGGGGACCTTGGTTCTGATCAGATACATTTTACTATTGGTTGCAAAAAAAACATAACAGAAAATTGGAAAAAGGTGAATGGACTGTCGCTGTGAGGCGCTTTGGGCCTTTTGAGAAAGTAGTAAAGAGCCATACAAGTATATGCAATTTACCATTTATGTGCTGAAAATCAGACAGAAACTGTAGAAAATGTGCTAAACTCTGACATATTTTCCTCTTTAGGTCAGAATGTACGTCCATTGAACAAGCGTGAGTACATCTTGGACATTGCTACAGAAGCAGAGAAGGTGGACGCCAACTACAGCCTTTGGTTCAGACGAGTTATATGGAGTCTGGCTCTTAAACTCGACAACGAACTCTACGTTACCATGCTCTATAATCAGGTAGGGAAAAAAACAAACAAAAATGGCCCTAAAGGAATGTTACCTTCTGTTTGGGCTACTATACAGTTGAAATTTTTAAATACTTTTATAGAGCTGAAAATTTTACTTTAGAAACACCTTATTGTTATGTTTCCTTCTACCTTGTAAAGGGAAGTCCTATAAGTTAAGGTGAATGGGACTTGCCTTGCTTGTGTAGCAAGCCCTCTAGCGGTTTCTTGACAAACTGACTAGTTCCTTTTGGTTTTCAGACGTGTCTCAAACAGGAAGATAAAGCAGTTTGTGACTTCTGCAGCAGAATATCTCACATTTCTCATCCCTGATGCCAAATTTCCATCTGTCACCCTGAGACGCCTTTTTTTCTAGATCTTACCAGATTACCTGAAGGCCTTGCTGAGTGTGGTTCCTTTGGGGAAGGCCAGCGACCAGCATCTGCAGCAGATTGCCAGACTGGCAGCCCTGCAGCACCGTGCCAAGGACAGCATCTACTTACCCACCATGTATATATTTTGTTTTAAACATTTAGCTGAAAGATCTTCTTGCTGGCTCTGGGTTACACTTGGCTCTGTTTTCCTGTTCTTAGTCGAGAGGTGCAGGAGTGTATCCCCCCGCAGTTCTACAGCAAACAGGGCTCACAGCAGTGGCTGAACATGACAATGCAGCACACACAGCAGGTCCAGGCTTTGAACGCTCACCAGGCCCGTGCACAGTTCCTTGGTAAGTCAGCAGATTTAGATTTTTGTTTCAAATCATCTGCATTTTCTACAGATAAATATTGTGGCATAACAACAAGAGTTTTTATTATTATTGTGTATTTTGCTAAAAATTTCCTCATATTTCAGGCAATAAACCATGTATTCAAATATTTTAAAAAATTGGACTTTGAGGGGAAAAAAAAAGATATCTTCCTTGGTGTTCTAAAAACATTTTCATTTTATCTGCTAAAAGAATGTCAATTTAAACCTGATTAAAATGATAATACATAAAAAAATAAAAGTATGTAAATGTAATTTTTTAAACATTTTCTTTCTAAGCAGAGAAATAATTGGCTTTTTTTGACAGCTGTTTTGGAATTCTTTGCTGTAGTTGTAAAATACATTTGTTATTTGGTCTTTTTCTGTCCAGGCTTGGTCAGTGCCTTCCCCATGTTTGGCTCCTCCTTTTTCTACATTCAAAACTCAAACTCTTCAACCATCCAAGCTCCCTGCATCCTGGCTGTAAATCTGAACGGACTGCACTTCCTCAACAAAGACACTCACGTATGTTGCGTGCAAGTGCACGCGCACAAATCCTCACTCCACAGGCTTTGCATTCCAACACCAGCTGGCAAAACATGTTAGCAGCAGCTGGTAATGCATGGCAGTGTCAAATATTTGCTTTTTTTAAAACTCAGATTGGATGTTTTTAAGGTTAAAATACATGTTTTGATGATGATTTTGGATACTTCAGCCGGTTAAGCTGATGTTTTGTTTGCCTACTTCCATTTATTTCTTTTGTGATGTGCTGGAGAGAATTTTTAGTTTTTGTTAAAGCTGTGAGAATGCACTTCCAAATCCAGACCAGAGTTAATTGAACATGTGCTGTTTATGTGTTTGTTTCTCATGTGTTTGTGTGTGTGGCTAGGAGGCCATGGAACGTTTCCCCCTAAAGGAGGTCCAGTCGACCCGCACCCAGAGACCAACTTCAGGCTCCAGTTATCCCTATGTGGATATCATGATAGGGGATCTGCTCAACCAGCGCATTACCCAGCTGCAGCTCGAGCAGGTGTGTGCTCACACACTTTGTTTGAAAAGGAAAATAACACACTGCAAACGGGAAAATTCTATGTGATTTTGGAGTGTGCAAAATATATGCGTCATAAAGTTTCTGTGTGTTTTCCAGGGCCTGGAGTTGTGCCGAGTCATTGCCATGCATATGGAGAACATGCTGTCTCTTCGAGAAAAAAGACTCACCTTGCCACCAAGTGAAATTACCTTACTATAGCACGGACAGGATGCAAATATTTTTAAAAATACCTCAACATCTACCTCTACCTCTATTTTTTAGTAGAATTTTATATGCAAGTCATGCCTAGTTCTACTCTATTCTATTATTCATGTGTTGATGTAGTTAACACAGGGGGAGAAATGACTCAGAAACTACACGTCTTACCCCAAAGGTTTGACCACAACCACATTCACAAACTGCACACAATTTAGGCAACTTTTAATGATATTCTTTTTCTCTTTTCTGTTAAATTAAGGACAAAGTGCTCATAAGAAATTAATCTTAAGGAGGGATTTGGCCAGAATACTAAACGGTTTACTCAAACTCCACTTTTAGCTATGCATCTTGATAAAAACTGTTGTTTATAATTTAATTTGTAGACATAATGCTGAACATTAAAGGTGATTATTACAAACTTACAATGTGCCTTCATTTTATTTTGTGCACACACATATGTGTATTTTGAACAAAAATTCAGTTTTCAGTGTCAGTTTCTTTATTTCAAACACAAATGAAAAATAAACACAGTAGTTTAAAATAGACAGATAAAGCAAAACAGTGTGCTTGAAAAGTGAGTGAAGAGTGGGTTGAAGAGAAATCTTGTCTGATCATCCCACCCCTTTTTTACATCACCTCATGGTGTGTGTATTCAGTTAAATTTGACAAACAACTGGATGTATAATTAAAAAATATCACAAATAAAGATTCATTTTATTTTTTTATTCCACAGATTTAACCAACTGTTATTTTATACTCCCACTCTGATAATCTTTTGATCTATTGTAAAAGCATTCCCAGTGGTCTTTTAATTAGGGGTATGCTGTCTTTAGGCAAATAAAAAATCCTGTGTTGTTTTCTAGGACATAGTTTCTGCAGAATATCTGGAATTCATTAGAAATTCACCTTTCAGTTGTGGCACTGAGTAAGTCCACCCCATCTCCCATCATCCATCGGTTTACAATGTCCTGCAAGTTTACAGCACCTCACAACCTCAACCTAACATTATCAGTGCAATAAAAAGGGCGAGCATTGTCATAGCTATCCAGACATACAGTTTTGAGCTTGATGCCAGCTCAGACAAAGAACACTAAGGCTGCCTTTACACTGCATGGTTCAAGTGACCCAATTCCGATTTTTTCCTCTCACGTGGCACAGATCGGATATGATCGGTGAACGTGTAAGCAGGACAAAAGCGCATGGATTCCGTTTTTCTCAGATCGGATACAGGCCTCTCTCATATGTGGAAATAAATCGGAAACAAATCGGATACGTGCATTTGCGTGTGCCATGTAAGCAGACAAATCGGATATTCCCCAGTAAATGCCAGTCGTACGTCAGTGACGGCAACTCAGGACACCACCAACTGAGATCACATGACTTATTAAGATGCTTTTTGTGCGCTGATTTTGCTGTCAGCTGTTACCTTTCAGCCTCAGGCTTCAGACTGTAGTTGGAAACCGCTGTTATGTCCGGTCCGGACGCAAACGGTAACTAATGAAGCGGGACACCGTTGCTATGGAACAGCAGGCTAGAAGCCGTTTATTTCTTTGGGGGCGTGTATGATGGGGACCATGTGTGTGTGTGAGCGCGCGCACGCGTGCTTGCGTGTGTGTGTGTGTAAGGAGAGAGCCCCCCCTCTCTCCTGTGAGCGCGGGGGTGTGAGCGCGGAGCGGGGGACTGTCGGAGAACCGTAAATTAAAAATAAGGAGTCTCCCCCAAAAGTTTTGGAGTCTTTCTTAGCCCCCTCTGGAGGCTGAGGGTTCAGAACGGAAAAGTGAACCCCGAGGAAATCTCCCGTGTGTTTCTGACTACGGTTGGAAAAGAGAAGTCATCGCGCAGGAAAGGTTCAACACTTGGATCAAACTGTTAGTACAGCACGTCTGCAAACTCTTCTTCATTCAAAACTCAGACGGCCGACCAGGCCAGCCCTCATTATTACTCCCCCATGCGTCCCCTCAGGAGCGCCCAGGGCAACGCCTCCTTCCGTCGCCGCCTTGCCTCCATGACAACCGCAATCACAAAAGTCCGAAAAAGGTCCGCGGAATGCGGAAATACTGCTACGTAGTCCTCAGAACGTC
This sequence comes from Oryzias sinensis, assembly GCA_037389245.1. NCBI lineage: Eukaryota > Metazoa > Chordata > Actinopteri > Beloniformes > Adrianichthyidae > Oryzias > Oryzias sinensis. The sequence continues at coordinate 7,222,677 of CM074506.1, read as the reverse complement.
TATGTTTGATAGTTTCAGCATTGTATAGTGTAAATGCAAAAATCAGATACGGGTCACTTTTAAAGGATGATGTAAGCGGGTCATCAAAAAATTCGGATATAGTCAGAAAATCGGATATGGGCATCAAGATCTGCAGTGTAAAGCCGGCCTAAGACGTACATGGATGTCTTTGTCTACAAGTGGATGCATCTGAATGGAGCTGAGCAAAGGAGGCTGTTGGCTTGCCCCAATAATTTAAAGTCTTCTGACCAAATTTGAATCAGAAGACTGAGAAAAACTTAGAATCACATTATTAAGCTTTATTTTCTTTATATATGTCTTCCATCGTCAGAAAATATGTCATAAGGACATGTAAAAAATACAATTTTCATCAGAGTCGCTCTTTGAAAGTTTTCATTTTTTTTTTGTTTTGAGGTAGTTTGATTTATTCGTAAAGACAGACCGCTTACCATCACCATGTGAGGTTGTGTGGTTATCCCGCTCAATCGGTGCCTTCTGTGTAACAAAACAAGTGCTCGTTTGTAGGAGGCGTTTCTTTGCGGTTTCCAGCGCTTATCTTTCCCTTCATTGGTTAACAAAAAGGGGTTCGTGAGAACCGGGAAGAGGAGGGGGTTGTGGTCAAACCCCACCGCGACCAAAGCAGCAGAAGGGGGAGAGGAGGAGAGAAAAGACTCGTCGCCGTCTCCGCGGCAGCTACAGCTGCAGCCCCACGTTTGGTCTGTTGGGCTCGTCCATTAGCTAGCATATAGCATCGCCTGCCTCCGCCTTCCCGCTGCCGAGAACTCTGGGGTTGTTATCCCAGCGCCTTCATCTGCGTCCCGACTGGAGTTGGATCCTCCGTATCCGCTTAAAGATGATGAAGTTCAGGTTTCGTCGGCAGAGCACCGACCCGCAAAGGGAGAAAATAAAACAGGAGCTTTTCGCCTTCAAAAAGGTAAAGTAACGGGACTGGCTGGGAGGGTGAGGTGCACGCGAAATCTTTCGTTGGTTGTGCCCCGCAACTAAAACACGGCTAGAATAAAATCAAATCAAAAATAAGCGAACCTCAACGAAACTGGGAAGTAAAGCGGCTTATCCGCTTGTCTTCGTTCGCCTTTCTGTCCATGGAGAGACTCAATTAGCCGCGAAGGACTTCGGGTCGCTGGGGGGAAAGCTGGAGTCAGAGACTTTGTTGAGATGATTTCACGGCGTGGCTCTGCATTCAGATGAGGACAGAAAACAAAACATTAGAAACCAGTTTCATGTAACTAACCAGTATAAACAACGCGCAAACCCTAACGGGAGATGCATCCTAAATCTGTAAATCACTTTGCGTTGCTTCTGTATGAAAAGGACTTTATAAATAAAGTTTGAATTTGAACCCTAATTATTCTGACCCATATTTTTGAACAGATCTATGTACTGACGACTTTTCTCATAGTTGCAGCTTGTTCTGTTCAGGTTTCACGCAAAAGAAAATTATGTACCACTCTCACATGAATATGAATCAGTGCTCAGATTCAGTTGGATGTCTGCTGATGTTAGACTTCTCTTTAAATCTTTTTTTATTTCATTTTATTTAAATCCAATCCAACTTGGAGCTACATTGTCTATTTTGGCCAGGTCTGCAACCTTGAATTAGGCTTAAAAAGTCTCTTGTCTTCTGTAAATTGGTTTTTATTATATTTCTTAACCAGCTTGTTTTTTTGCAATCAGGAATTCTGCCCAGTGGTCTGTTAAAGCTCACTATAACAGACCCCATTTTGCAGAGTTCTAGTCCTGTGTTGCTGTGAGATGAGGCCACTATCTTGTGCAGAGGGGGCCTGTTCAAACATTTGGTTTCGAAAGGCAATTGCACAGGAAAACGTGACACAGATCGTTGCTAATGCCCCACCACAGCACCCCAGCTGACAGAAATCTGGCCGTGGACTATTCCAGAGCAAATCTTGGATTTTGTCTGTGGGGTATCGTCCTGCTGGATGAAGTAATTTCCTGCTAACTCCAGCTGAGAAAAATGAATTGTTGGTGGCAGAGGAGAAGCCCACATTATCACCACTTTACCGCCATGCTTGACTGTGGGAATGGGATTTTTGTGCCAAAACCTGTAGACAACAAGGCTAAACTTTTAAGCAACACAATTCCACTTTATTCATCCCTGACCAAAAGACATCATATGATGTTTTACAAGCGCTAGCATTTGCAAAACTCCTTTGAAATGTCCTTAGGCATTGATTCGGAGGAATTTTCTTGGAAATTGTTGCACACATTCTTCAGTCATTCTTTAAATTTGCTGCCTTGCTTAACACTACTTTTTCCATTTTTCTTTTCTGATATCAAGCTAAATGTGTTCATTTTTTTCTTGAAAGAATTGCTTTCAAATTGTGAAATTTTCAGGATTTTTTTTACAAGCAATGAGTATGAAATTTCCAAGTCTTTTCCAAGTTTTACATAGTTTTTACAACTTATTTCAAAGTGACTTGTTTCCATCTGTTTAAATTGTTTAAATTTTATTATTAAAACAATCACCCATTTGAATGAACAGAACACTGAAGATCTCTGCTTTCACAGATCTTCCCCACCTGCCAATGATCTACAGATGATTCAGGGCACGTTCACACTGAACCTTTTGGTTCACAGTCCTCTTTGGCAGGTGTTTAAAGCTTATTTGAACTCTGGTGAACACCAAATAAACAAGATGTTCTTCACCTGAACACAAGGCTTCAGGTTCACTACAGTGATTACAGACTGATATCTATCAGAAAGGAAATCATAACAAATTGTAAAAAATTTTGCTCCATCTATTGTCGGTAAACTTGGTGTAGTGATAAACTGTAGTGGCTTATTGTTGTGATTGTCAGAAGAGTTGCCAGGCTTTTTGGTTTTCTTCTTTGTGCTTTTTGTGAGCAAAGTTGAGGTTCATTCAAACTGCTGTTGGAACTGTGACTGCACAATGTGAAAGCGAATGCAGAAAGTTTCTGGTGATCTCCACCCGCTTAGCTTTTCCGATGTGAAAGAGTCCCTATCCTTTGATGTAAAACAATTTATAGCCGCAGATCAAGAAGATGTATTTTCATTATGCCTTACAAAAACAGATTTAAGAAGAATTACAAGAATATTTTCTTGGCTGAGCTTTATGACTTATTTTCATCTAAAGAGCAGTATTTCCATTTTGTTTTTTATCACACTAGTAGTTTATTTAGCAAGTAATTTTTTTTCTTTTGCGGGCTGTAATTAAGAAATCCATGCATTTTTGGATGATAAAACTCCTTTTAAAAGTTAGGACTGTTATCAATAGAAGCATTAAAGACCCATTCTGATGAAAATTTTGGTGGATTTCATACTCATTTCTAATAAAAATCCTGAAATATGCTATTGTGGGCTGTTTAGTAGGATTGAAGACGTATAATAGTAAAAAATTAAGCTTAAACTTGCAATTGTATCTTGTTTTTATTTAAATCGTTGTGAATCAGGAGCAGATTAAAAAAAATGCTGTTAGAAAAAGAGTGTATTTGTTGCATAGAAAATACTCTGGGCGGGCGCCGAGCTCTTACAAACAGGGAGGACAATTGGGGGGGGGGTTCGGAGGCAATTTTCTGATAAACTCCTGCCGCTCTGCATAAACTGTCCTAGAAAACTACACAGTTTTGGCTATAAATAAAAGACCACTGGGAATACTTTAAAATAGATTAAAAGATGAGCCGAGTGGGACTTTTAACTTGACAGTTCAATGTTAGAAAGTTTTTATTTATTTTTTTCCAAAATGCTGAAAAGACAGCAAACTAGTTGGATCCGGTAAACCTGTAATTTACTAGCAATCACTATTTGTGAGATTTCAAATCAAATATTCAGGTCCTGCTTTTATTTTGTTACAAAAAAAAAAGCCAAAAGGTTAAGCTTTTTTTTGGGTGTATTGTCACACCCTTGCTTGCTGTTATCTAGATTTTTAAATGTCAATTGACGTTGGTTAAATAGGACACGGTGTAGATGGAGATGTTCACTTAATAAATAGCTGTGATGGAACAGGCTGCGGTGGCTGAAATTCCCCGAAACGGTCAAAGGTTTTGCGGCATTTGAAAGTTCATGGACTGTTTGTTTTTTGGAAATCTTGCGTTGTTTGCCACCAGTTGCTACAACTGTCACCGAGGTGGTCCTTTCACAGGAAGCTAGCTTTGATGCGACTGTGTACAACTAGCTTGATAATTTAAACCGGGTTCACCATCCCTAGATAAGCAATCCAAGAGTCCAGTTTCAAACCTTTTAAAGGAAGTTTTGTGTCTTCAGGCACATGGTTGGTGAGGTTTTTTCCCCTGTAGCTTTAAAGTCTTCCCCAGAGTCTGCCATCGCCTGACACAGGCAGTTAAAAAGAGCTGTGAATTTATGTTTATCCCTTTTACCATGGCTTACAGAGCACTGCAATAAAGCAGAGCGTCTGCTATTTACTGCTTTAAAAAGGAAAAAAAAAATCTAACTTGAAGAGGATCCTCCCTTTTAGACGCCCCAGTAGTTTATGCAGTCTGATGGGCATAAAAGAGTGGGGCTTGTTTTAGGAACAGATGTTGATAAATTGGTCTAGGCTGATGCTTTATAGCAAAAAATAATTTTATTTAATTTTTTGTATTTTTTACAAAAAAAAAATGTAAACAATGATTTTAAAAAGAACATTTCTATTTTTGTTCTGCTCAAAGTTAGTTTTCGGGGATACTCCTATGTAACCAGGCAAATCTAGTTTGTAAATAACATTTTGAACAATAAATCGGATGGATTTTATGGATCGGATGGAAATAAGCAGGGCTGCTTTGGTCTTTTCCTAAATGTCAATGTTATCTTTCATTTTCCTCCATCAATCTGTCGGCTGTTTGTTTTTCCCACTCATGCCGTCTGTCTTTTCTTTTCCCAGACGGTGGAGCATGGTTTCCCCCATCAGCCCAGCGCCCTGGCCTTTGACCCCAAGCTGCAGCTGATGGCCATCGGCACAAAGTCAGGAGCCATCAAAATGTATCCTTCAATGCCTCTTTGATGCTGGTTGATTAAAACTTCAACCGTGATGATTAAAAAAAAAATCAACAATCAATCTTTATTCTGCTGCACAGAAGAAAGATTTTTTATTTTTTTGATTCTTATTTTAGTTTATTTGAAACGTGCTGGAATGAAAGTATCTAAGGAAACCTTCAGAGTCGAGAAACCGTTTTCTTTCCTGTGGTGTCAGTTTAGATGTTTTGAAGTGCCTCTGTTATCTTGGCATCAGCTCTGCAGTGCAGCGGCAGTGCTGCATTTCGCTGCAGGGTTGTAGGAAGCGCTTCACACTTCACTTTTATTCTCTTGATTTCATTTTTTGGAGGATGGCCTTATTTTGCACATTTAGAATCATTTCTTTATTCGTAATCTGAAAGAGCTGTGAGTTCTAGCAGCCATGGTTGAATCTGGGGTTTCGCCATTATGTATTATAAACATGGAGGACCGCCTGATTAGTTGTGTTGCTAGAAGAGCTGGTTAGCATCGAAGGGCAAGAGTTTGTCTTTTTTTTAATTCTTACTTTTGAAAAAGCATTCCAATGAAAATTGTGTTTTTAACTTGTTCTTGTGGCATTTCTTTAACCATGGTGGAGGACATGTATAAGGACATTAAGCTCCAAATTGCAGACAAACAAAAACATCTGAAAAACAAAATAAACAAAACATTGTGATGTAGAAAATACATTGGGCATGCCACAAGCTCTATTGCAGACGACTAGATCCATGTAGGTCTATGTTTTCCTTGTCTGAGCTCGCCATTTTGGCTGCACCAGTAATGTTAGGTTGTAGTTGAAAGGGGCTGAAAGCCAGCAGGAAAGCATGTAAACAGAGATATCTCAGCTATGGATGATGGGAATGGGGGAGGGGTCGCTATGCACCATCTGTTCAGCCTACAACTCAGAGGTGAATTTCTAATGAACTCCTGCTGCTCTGCAGAAACTATGTTCTATATAAAGGCCCGTACACACCGGGATGAATATTCGCCAGCGTTTTTCGCCACGTTTTTTGTGTTCACACCCAGGCGATAATCGCTGATGATAAGCCGAGTGAACATGCAATTTCATTCCCTGACGTTAGATGGCGCTTAATGTAAAACAGAAATACTCCTGTACACAAGGTGGCGCTGCGCAACTTTACGCTTAAAGTCACTTTTCACTCAGAAGAAGAGAGCAAGTATTTACGCGCTTGTCAGAATCATACAAAGAAAACATGAATATTTCCAGCACCAGTAGCTCCAACTGGTGCTTGGTTTGGTGATATTTTAGAATTTCCGTCATTATTTCTTCGCGGCAGTGTAGACGCTACTTGGCCTCTATCTTCTTCGCTGGTATGTGTGCTCACCAAGGCAGTTTTGTGTTTGAGCACCCCCAAGTTGTGTTTTACTGTAACTTCACAAGCTCCAGACACGTGTGCAAAAGCGCCATTCTCATTGGTCGAATAGATTTCGACGCGACGCGTCAAAAAAAAAAACGCACCCGAGGCGTTTTTTTAAAAAGTGACGCTTTTAGGCTTGGCGTTTTTTCTCGTCGGTGTGCACACTCACATTGGTGCCCTTTGTTTAGTCACGAGGCGTTAAACGTCGGCGAAAATCGCGGGCGAAATTCGTCCCGGTGTGAACAGGCCTTAAGATGACGAATTTTTTGATTTTGACTAAAAATGGCTATCATAATTGATAGACCACTTGGATGGCTTTTACAGAGATGGTTGTAGTGGGTTTTTAAGGTGGTAACTTTAGTCCTGCAGGATAACTGGTATTCATACTAAAAACACATTTATTTCGTGTTTTAAACTCAAATGTCTGGTTATTGTTTGCCACTTTTTTTCTAGAAAAGGGATCAAAAGAGGGTTAGGATTTGTGTTTTTAGCCATCTCTGACAGTATCACGTTGGTTTTGCAGCAAGCCTGAAAAACAAAACATCATTAAAGCAGGATCAAAATACTGTTGAGTGGAAACAAATTTCTCCCAGAGTCAAAATACCATAAATGCATTTCTTGGTATGCAGCCTCTGGGAATCCTCTAAACCTGGCAGTGGCAGCAAATGTTTAGTGAAGCTAAGAAAGAGTAAGTGTTGCTTTGGTCTGGGAGAGGAGCTCCATCAAAACTATAATTTGGCTCAGGATGTCCTTTTGTGTCTGAAATTCTTAGCAGCGTTTGAGACTTGTCGATGTGCGTTATCTCAGGGTCAGCTACCACACCGTTATTTTCCGACAGGATTTCTCGGATTTTAAACACTCTCCCAACAGGTGGGTTTCAGCGTCGAACAGAAGAAAGAGGCCCGCTGTGGGATTTGCAGGCAGATGTTAAAGGTGTCTGATGGGTAATGGCTGCCTCCACATGTTTTACGTTTGTCTTGCGTGTTTCCTTTTGTGAGTGCGTGACCTGCAGCAAAGAGCAGGTAACGTGATTTATCGTGCCAAGCATGCCGGCGTTCAGATCTAAATTTGAGCTCCCAGGCGCTGTGCTGGTTTCTGTAGAGGGTGCAGTGTTTCCTCACCGCATGCAGACAAATGAGGCTGGAGAATCGGCTCTTTGAGACGTGACTTCAGGAGAGGGAGGCTGGCGGTACCAGGCGCTTGCACACTGGGGAGAGATGGAGATAAACAGTCAGCGAAGACAAGGGAGTGTGATTGAGTGGGAGGCAAATAGTTTTGTTTGACAGCTGCATGTAGTGTAAATAGTTACTGTATGTCAGGAAACCCAGATTTAGTCCCAGACTTTCAAAAATGATTCAAACTGCTTTTGAAAAGAAAACTTTAAATTAAGCTAAATTTGACCTAGATTACACATCTATCAAACATCAAGCTAATATGCTCTTATTTTTGTGAAGAAAATTCCCACATTAGATTTTTTTAAAAGTTCAAATAATGATAAAAACTGAAATCCAATAAAGTAGTTCTGTGTCAAAGCCATTATGGTAAACAAACCCCTTTACTTAGTCATCACCAAACCCAGGGTTTTTGACAAAGTAGTAGTGACATACTTAGTACCTTTTAGTAGGTATTTACAAATGTTATGAAGTCCTGGGATCATTGAAGGTACTATCAAGAGTTACAGTAGTGACGGTAGTCTGAAAGCATGAGGAAAGTTACTGTCTCTTGAGTATTTTTGTAGGTGACCTGCTTCAAAGGAACTGGGATTAGACGGATCTAATCTATTCAAATATCTTTTCATTGTTGGCACCAATTAAAGTTCCATAATTTGAATGTACTATAAACCGGAAACTCGCCTCACCTGAAAAGGCCAGAAACCTGTCTGTGGCTCACCCTTAAAAGAGATCTTCAGGATTAGATGTGCAGGATGATTTTATTAGATTAATTCTGATGTGTAAAAATCTGATTTCTTGTATTTAGATAAAAAGGTGCAGATTATCTATGGGGGACAATTCCATATTTTCTGATGTTTGTAGGAATTAATAGATTGGTGAAGTTTGTTTTAGTCAACATGTTTGTACTTTTGAGCTTTTAATCATTTAACTAAACACTCCTGAATTTTCTGGATGTAGCTTGGCTGATTAACAAGCTAATGTTTGGCATTTTATATCTAAATAAAAATTGGAATGGAAGAGCTTTCTACTTTTACCCCTAAACTTTAGAATTTTATACTAATTTATTTTTTAAAAATATTTTTTTTATTTATAACAACGAAGCTTAAGGTGTATTCAGACTGTAAACATTTGGTTCACCTAAAGTGAACCAGAGTTAGTTTGTTAGTTAGTCTTGATAATATAGAACAAACCTTCAGTTTGAATAACCACAAGCGGACCCTGGGATCCGGGATCAGGAACCGTTCTAGGACCCATCTTTTAAGGTTGTTTTGTTTCTAATCGAATTGGACTTTCGTTCGCTCTGACTTTTCTTCAGTCTGGACCAAAAAAAGGCCACCGCAGCCGGAGATTACAGGAACGTTGATACATACGTTCAAAATTGAACTATAGAGCTATAAAGTTTGAATACGTCAACTATCCCAACAAGGATTGCAAAGTGCAGGACTTTCATTTTTCTTTCGTTGCCTTTGCACCGACCTCGTAATTCCTGGCCAATGACGGAAGAGCTCTTTAGTCACGTGCTTTTTTTTTAAAGCTTTGGTTTGAAACAGAAAAATCTGCTTGACGGCAGTCTGAATACAGACCAAACTCAAGGTTCAGGACTCGATCCAGACCAAATTAAGCCGACTTGGTCCAGACCAACAGATTTTTCTAGTCTGAATGCACCCTAAATAAAGTTTCATGGACCTAATAAACAAATCTAAGGCATTATTTATTTTTCATCTGTGTCAACTAAAGAAACGTAGTTATCCCCCCCCCCCCCATTTTTGTTCTCAAAATGAGATAAATTATTTTATTAATTAGTTATCATGATTAATAGTGAACAACAGAGGGTGATTATATTTTTTATTCAAAACAAGTTTTGTGTTTAGATCAATACTCTTATTTGTTTGGATTTGATGATGTGGAAGTAGAATAAGGTTCTACAGTATTCCCCCCCTCCCCATTCGTGGGGATTAGGGACCAGAGTCACCCGCGATTATACAGAATCACCCCACCCAACCCCGCAGCCAAAGAATGTCCACCGCCGATCCTTTCTCATGAAAAAATGTATTAAATGACATTGGAATATTGCAAAGATAAAGTTTTTTTTTAGTTCAAAGCAAATGATTATACTGTAAAATACTTTATAATGCACATTAGGAATGTCACTCTGTAAGTCTGTGCCATAAAACCTGGAGCTAGTGCTTCCTCCTATATCAGTTTAGTCTGAGAGGTCCTGCAGCCTGATTTGAGCGCTGCAGGACCTCTCACAGCGCGTCAGTCCGGCAGCAGAGGGTTGTGAGCGTTGCTACTTCCAGATAAGGGAGCCAGATTCATCCGCTTTGCTGGATATTATCCAGTCGCTTCTGAGTCGGCTGATGCCATTTTCTCCATGCAGGGGCACAAACTTTGGTTGGTAGCCATTCAGGAACCGGTACAACCAGCTGTTGGAGGCTGATGGGCCGACATGCTCTTCATCTTCGTCCCTCTTCCTCAGAAATTCCCTCAGCATCTTCTGCGGACGCAAAAGTCTCATACAAGCGCCTTGAGTTGTCTGAGCTTCTGTGATAAACTGGAGGAGTTGCGTAACTGAAATGAAATCTGCGAATATGTGAAACTGCGAATACTGAAACGCTAACAAGCGGGGTGACACTGTATTTTCATCTGAAAGCTGTCGGCATGTGGGGGCGTTTCTTTGTATGTGTGTTTGTTGGGGGGGGGGTTGCATCTTCTCTCTTTCCCTGATAATCTGACAGACTCCCAGACTACAGTTTGACGTGAAAGGGAATTGGGAGCAGAACTGTGGGTGGACCTTCTCCCCTTAAAGCTTGTGGGTTTCTGGAGTAATAATACAAGAGAGTTTGTTTCACCTGGATAACGGGGCCATGCTGATCTGCTGATTCTGTTGCTCTGATTCTGTTGGGCTGATCACCTTCTGCTCCCATCCTCTTGTTCATTCCCCAGTCTTCTGCTTAAGCGACTCTGTCACTCCTTCCTCCTCTCTGTGCTTATGGAGTCATATTTCAACGTGACAGTTTCTGCTTTGACCATAGACTGGAGCTAAAACGAAGGAAGTGGACAATATTGTGTTGGGTTGTGTGTTGGGGTGAGGGGTGATCTTGAGGAGCCTTGTCTCCTGCTCTGGAATGTGTGTTGCGCTGCCCTTGGTTAACCTCCCTCTGTGAGTGTGTTTCTGTGCGTGTGTGTTTAGGCATGCACGTCTGTGTAGATTGGCTAAGTAAGAGCTTTGTTGCTGAGTCTACTCTTAATAAAGGGAGCTTTTGAAATGGTTTCCAAGACAACCAGTGCAGTTGCCTTGGATAAGAAGTGGTTGCAGACTGGGGGACTTTGAACAAAGCGGATGCACAGACCTGGTGTTGGAATTAAAAAATATTGATGTCAATTTGTTCGGGCATTAACCACTAGGCAGATAATATTTGACGTCACACAGAGTTCTGAAGATAATGCCTGAAGCTGGACAGGGATATTGACTTGAGTTGACTTTTGCTTGTCCCAACAATACCGGCAAAATGGGTTGGGTCAGACTAAATAGTTTGTTTACCTCCCATCTGCCAATCTGAAAACCCACCCCCTAGTTATACACAGATTTTGGCTCTATTAAAATCAAAACACTGAGCAATAAACATAAATTATTTGACACCAGACTTTACATACCTTTTTTCATGCGAGTGAATTAGAAAGTGCTTCCTGTTGAAACCAGCCTCTAGTGGTAGTCTGAGAAACTACAGTCAGGACCATAAATACAGAGAACACATTCTTTCTAATTTAGTTTCTGTACATTACCACAGTGAATTTTAAATAAAACAATTCAGATGCCATTGAAGTGCAGACTTTCAGCTTTTATTCCATGGGTTGAACAAAAAGATTGCATAAAAATGTGAAAAACTAAAGCATTTTTTAAACACAATAATGGTGCTGTGACGTCTAATTACGGAAAATGTATATAACTACAATAAGCAATCTAACGAAAACTAAAAGCATGTAATTTTACAAGCAAAAAAAGCATCATCGCATAATCAACTTGCATGAAGTTACTCATAATGTAACAAAAGATGAATAAGCCAAAAGCCTATAATAAAAGTCACCAGTAAAAGTAAGGAAAGACTAAAAACAATAAAAATGATCAAACATACAAAGTCCAAAGAGGACATTTAAATAAGGTGTCTATACCAGTATTTCCAAATTGGGACTGGTATCTATCTACAAGTGTTGTCTGATGTTGGTGAGCGCTAAAATGATTCCATTTTTAGAAGCATTGAATGAAACCATAAATAAGGGGCCTTAAAAGGGCTTGAAGACTGTTAACTCCTGCACCAACCAATATTTCTGTATCTTTGTGTTAGAGTTTGCATTATAGTTGGTGTTGGCATAGTTGCTAAGCAGAAAATTTCATATTGACACTTCATGGCTTAAATGTTGCTGACCCTTGATTTACAGCAAATGGTCAAAGCTATTAGCTTTGAATTTCTTCTTTTTTTCCATTTTTTTCAAAAATCTTTTCAGGCTATTTTAATGGTATTACTAGTTTTCCAGTCACCCTGGTCAGCACCATTTACTGTCACAGGACTTGAGAGGGTTTTTTGGAAATTACAGGGAAGTTCACACTTTTAGACCATGATTCATGTACTTTGCAGTTGACTAATGATACATGGAAAGAAGCTAAAACCCTTTTACAACAAAGAAAAATGACACAAGTTCAGTGATTTAAGCTTAAATTAATGTCAATTTGTTGTGAGTTCCTTAGATTGTTGTTTTTGTTATTATTTATTTACTTGTGATCTTATGCCACTTTGGTTTATATCAGTTATCTTTAAATTTGATCCTAATTATATTCTATATATTTTTGCTGGTGCTATGAGTCCAGATTTAGCTAAATCCAATGAAACATAGATTCTTAATCTCAACGGGACATTTCCTGGGCAAATAAAGGTTAAATAAAATAAATACAAAAAAATGCAGCAGGTTTCATTTAAATTAATGAATATAGAAAAACTATACATATTTACAAAAAATCTCAATGTTTCACCATATTGTTATCTGTAAATGAAATTTGAAAATGTCAAACTACAGCTGTTGTAAATGTTTAAGTATGATTGAACTGGTAATCATAAGCATTTGAAAAAATTCAGAGATACCTTTGGGAAGTTACGCACAGCAGAGCGAGGCAGAATTTTGCACCATTTTCCTCAAAACACTGTCTCTGATGTGTTTCTTTTCTACCAGATCAATTCTAATTACATCCACATCAAAAAAATTCTGTTATTTAAAATCTCCACATTTGTTTTTTTGTTTGTCTTCCTTGGCTTTTTTGCTTTACTCTTGCATTACTTTAATGCCTCCGTTTCTCTTTTCTTTTCTTTCGGATGTTTGCTTCCCTATAAACATTAGTCACTGATACTCCTGAAGACTGCAGTGGCTTTTCAAAGCCGCAGCTTTCCCTCCCGTCTAACCTACCCCACAAAGTAATAGCTCCATATCAGCATAAAAAGACCCTCATTAAGCTGCCACTGCTTCTCCTATTCATGCAGATTCAAAGGAGCTGGGTGAATGCAGAACATGTGGAGAATATGAGGTGGTGTTCTAAGATCAGCTGTGACGGCCGCAGTGATGGTAGAGGCAATCTTACTCTCGCATTACTTCCACTGGCAGCTCAGAGGCTTATCAGGGACATCCCACGCTTATTTCGCCCCTGGTACCTGAAAACAACACTGATGTACAGTCAAGGTTGACTGGTCTTCTCTGATGCATATGTTTTAGAACTGGTGTCAACTCGGACTGTTTAATGGCAAGAGTCTGGCAATACAATACACATCTCACAATATAATATATATCACAAGACTGTAACAGACACAATATATCACAATGTCTTTTGAAGATTTTGACTTGGAAAAAAACGCCTTTAACATGAACATTGTCCACAAATAATGTTCTTTAAATATGATTAAGAGAATACCTTGCTATACATTCTCAACACTGCTAATGAGGTGAGTGAAATATAAAGTTTGAATAAGTTAACTATCCTGACAAGGATTGCATAGCGCAGGACTTCCATAATTTCTGCCTGTAGTTGGTTTGCCCCGCCCTTGTAATTCCTGACCAATGAGTGAAGAGATCTTTAGTCATGAGGTTTTGTTTACAAGCTTTAGTCCTGGAACAGCAAAGTCTGCTTGACGGCAGTCTGAAAACAGACCAAACCCATGGTTAAGGACTCTATCCAGACCAAATTAGTCTGGCGATACGATACGCATCCTGATATTGTACCAGAACACATATTCTTTTTTTTAAAAATGACTTAGAAAAAGCTTTAATTTCTGAATGTATAAAATTTGTTGTCCTTTTTTTCTTATGATTCAAAACTGCTAATTTTTTTCTATTTCTTCATTTGTGCTGCTTCATGAGCTCTTCTGCTGAGAGAACCAGAACAGTGTGAGAAAGGTGGGATTGTTCTTAAACTGTCAGGGTGGAGTTGTTTGGCTTGTCTAGTTGTTTGCCTTTTGCCAGACATTTGTTGTGCATGTGAAGCCATGTGTTTACAGGCAGAGAAATTGGGGAAGAAAAAGAGAAATGTGTGTAAAGTCTTTATGAGCAGAACCCACAGAAGCAAGGCTGAAAAAGTTTACTTTTTAATCCTAGTTTCATCATTTCATCGGCATTCGTGTGTCCTTACTGACCATCCCAATCTTCTGCAGCATTAATGTGTGTGTTAGAGGGTGTTGTCAGTGTGTCTGAATAAAGGACAATGCCTTCTGTTTGTCTGTATTCAGACCGTGAAATCCCTTTATCCCTGCTAACGCGCTCTCTGCTTCACTGGGCAATTGCACTTGTGTGTGTGTGTGTTTGTGTGTGTGTATGTGTGTGTTGAAATGACAGAGAAAATATCATCAGATATGTGTAACTGTTGGCCTCATTGTTTACGTTTTAAGGTTCTTGTTAGTGGCTCACGTTGCTTGCATCATGTTTATGTTAACGCTTTCAAATCTCTGAGAAATCTGTTGATTGGAGGCGCCTGGTTGTTTTAGGTCACTTGTACAGTGAAGAAGTTGAATATTCCAGCAAAATAGTTGAGCCACCCCCCCCCCCCAAAAAAAAAGGCGTGCTTTAGAAAACATTTCCTCATTAATGCTAAAAGCTAAGGAGGCTAATTAAGCGTTGTCTATTATTTGAAGTCCAACTCAAATCAACTTTTAAAGTTTTGTAAATGTGTTTCCAGTGTTTTTTTTATTTATAATTGTCATTTTTAGCTCCAATCAAAAAACCTGTCGTTTTCTAGGCGAGTTTCTGCAGAGTGATAGTAGTTCATTAAAAATTGGGACCATTAGAGCAGAACAACCCCGCCCCCCTTCTCATCACCAAATAACTGGGAGCTCTCTGTTTACATGCTCTCCCCCTATCTTACAGCCCCTCACAGCCCCAACCTAACATTACTGGTGCAATAAAAAAGGTGAGTAATATAGTTTCAAGCCAGATGCCAGCTCAGACGACAAAGACGTACATGGATCTAGTCGTCTGCAAGTGGATGGATCAGAATTAAGCAGAGCAGGGAGATTTAACCTTTGACTAAAAAATACTCAGAAATTTAATTTTGAGCTTAATTTTTATTTTATACTGTATGTCCTCCATCATCAGAAAAATGCCACCAGATTATGTAAAAAAACACTTAAAACACAGGTTTCATCGGGGTGCATCTTCAACACTTGAAGACTTGTGAAGCTAACCATTAAGCTGACCCATGGGGGGGTAGGGAGCTTAATTCAGGGTTACACAAACTTCTAAGGAGGTGCTTGATCAACAGGGAGCTTATTTCCAGCTGTCCTTTTGAGGGGGTGACATCACTACTGGGAATCCCTCTACCAGCTGTCATCCGACTCTCCAAAACCATGAATGAAGCCTTCAGATTCGTAAAGTCTGAGAGTCAAGTTCTCTCGTTGTCACATTGGTTAACAGGAGTGTTGCACATTGTTGTTGCAACAGCACATAGATATACTCAGGAGCTGCAGATACTGGAGGCGTTGAGTTAAGATTAGAGTGAGTTCTTATGGTTTGTGTTTTCCTTCTTTTGCTTTCTTATTTAGATTTATCTTTTGCTGATGGCCACAGCTGAGCGACACCCACCCTTAGAAACGAACCTGAACAAAAAATAGTTTTTTCTTTTTTGCCAAATAATTCAATTACTTTAAAGAAGCATTTGAAAAAAATTGGATATCTGTCCTTTAAATCTTTAAGGACTAAATATTTGCTTACACTCTGCTTTTTAGCACTTTCTCCTGGTTTGTAGTAGGTTGATGGCAAACAGATGCTCCCCAAACTCCTCCACCTCCATCTGATTGTGGTATGTGCTGTTATGGAGGCTAAAATGAAGGCAGAGAGAGTAACAACAGCCAGGAATGCCAACCTAATAAACCTGACGTTGGCCTCTAACGGATCCGGGCGTAAAAAGCAGCGAATGAGGAGAGATTTGGAATTTGGAGCAGACACTATCGGAGTGGAGTAGCAGAGGTGCTGGAGTTTGATTAATCAACACCATATTTTTGACATTCTTTCTTTAAGTGAAGAAAAGATGAGTGACTTTCTTACCAAACACTTTTGTGCACAAAAAAGGGAGGGTTAAGTGGATAAAAATAAGCACACACCCCCACCCCCGTAAAATCATAATTTATTTGAATAAATTAGGAAATATATTTGATCAGGTAAGTAAAAATAATATTGGCCACTTACAGA
Source organism: Oryzias sinensis (assembly GCA_037389245.1). Lineage (NCBI taxonomy): Eukaryota > Metazoa > Chordata > Actinopteri > Beloniformes > Adrianichthyidae > Oryzias > Oryzias sinensis. The sequence goes on along the minus strand of CM074506.1, from coordinate 7,206,419 downwards.
ACAAGTAAATGTGGTATTTAGGATTTTACGCTTTGTTAAAACTAGGGAGATCATTTGAAAAAAGCTTCTTTTTTTAAATTCCACATTCCTGCTGCCTTATGTAAGCAGTGAGACTCACAGAGCTGCTCACACTTTTCGGTGAGTTGTTGATGTTGTGTGTTATTTCATAGTATAAAAGCATCAGACTTAATAAATGCATGTTTTATTTTTTATTTGGTCGTCTGTTTATTAGCCTTTGAGGAGGCCTCCAGCGGTGGTTAGGAGCACATGCGTCATCTGCTGTTGGTAATTGCTGGGAGTTTTGTCACAATTCTGCGTTTTCCCTCCCTGTTTTCAGACCTTAGGTTTATAGTTCAGGAGTATAAGAATAAACCAAAAGTTATGTGTTTCCCTTTTCAAAAACCCAGAGTTTGAGGTAAGGAAGGAGGAACTGTGAAGTGTTAAAACGTGTTTTCTGAGTTCTGAATTTCTTTAATGGGATCTTTAAAGCTATGGAGCACCTGGGGTGGAGTTCACAGGACTGCACAAAGACGCCACCGCAGTCACACAGATCCTCTTCTTGCCTGGTCGGGTGAGAACACTTTATTCAATTTATAATAATGGAGGGAGATTTCCTGGTCTTTTTTTATTTAAAGGTTGCTCGTCATTATTTGCTCTGTTATTAGGGCTGTCTCCTGTCAGTGCTGGATGACAACACGATTCACCGGTGGGAACTCGTAGCTGAGTCCACCAGAGAGGTGGGAGGGGTTAAGAAGGAGGGCGTGGTTTCCCTCCGTGAAGTGGACAGCTACTCTCTCCCAGGAAGACCTGGCATTGAGAGCAGCAGGTACCAGAAATGTGAAGGAACTCACCAGCATAACGTCTGTCCATCACTACCAATTGTACTCACCCACCCTTCTGTGATGCAGCGCCACCCGGGTGACTGTCCTCCTCTTGCTAAAGTCATGTGACCTGCTCTGCGTGGGAACAGAAGGTGGCGGTGTTTACGTCCTGGAGTTGCCCCGCCTCTCGTTAAAGGAGAACCAGACGCTGCTGCAGGATCATGTCACTCAAAGGTGAGGTCAAACTGGCCTGATCTTACCATTTTTTGATTTATTTTCAAAGTGGTCTTAAAACTATAATTATGTTGTTTTTAGCCAAAATCCAAAATCCTGTGTGGTTTTCCAAAACACAGTTTGACCTCTTTTTCAAACCACATTTTTTCATTTACTCCTGATTCACAACAGTTTAAATATAGAAGTACCCGGTACTCAGAAATTTAATTTTAAGTTACATTTACTTTATATATGTCATTCATTGTCAGAAAAATGACACAAGAACTTGATAAAAATACCCAAAACACAATTTTTATCAAAGTGGTTTGTTTTATTGGAACAGTTTTTTGCTCACTGTCAGCAAACCAGAAGGTCCGCATGAAGTTTCAGTGCTGTATATCATGTTCATGAAGATGAAGGTGTTTTTTGTTGTTGTTGGACTGGTACTGCTGGTGAATTGCCTGCATATGTATTTCTATTGTTTTAATTACATTAACAAATGACATTATTTACATCACTGTAATCTTAAAGAATTTCCTTTGCAGAGAGTTTTAGCTGGATTTAAAGCACAACAAGGATCTGAGCAATTGAAGTAGAAATATGAAACAGAAAAGGAAGAAGATGACGTGGCATTTCAGAGATGAGCAAAAAGTCTATTTTTTTTGTAATGATTCTTAAAGGTCTCCAATTTGGCGATGAATGAATCAAGTCTCATTGATCTCTAAAGCTTTTACTACAGTAAAAGAACTAAGAATGGAGATGTGTTGTCGCCATTAAAGTCACACAAACTTAAGTATGATTTTCAATACAATTTCAGCCTAAACAGTTGACGAGAGACAACTTTATCGAAATAATCTGCCTAGTTTTTATTCGTTATTACACATTCGTTGTAATAATTGTCAATGAAAGACACTTTGGTTTTAAACATTTGTTAAGAAGACTAAATATGCAGTTTTAGGGTCTTTCTACGGCAGATAAAGTTGTATTCACAGAAAGCTGCATTGCTTTTTATTTCAGCTAATTTCCAAAACTTTATTTAAAACTATTCGTTTGAACACTGACAGATGGTGGTTTGTTAGCCCTAAACAACTAGGAGCTCACATAGAGGTGCTAAAATAGTTGTAAAATAAAATGGATAACCAAAACTATTGTTTTTTGCTACCATATAAGTTGTTGCTTGGTAACCATCAATCAGTTAGAATCAATGTCATATGATCCTGATAAGTGCTGCATTTGGAAACTGGATGGGATTCTGTCATGATGGACACATTTGTAATGTTGCATCATGGGAATTTAAGCTGCAGGACAAGTGTTTTTGGCACGTTTGCTTCTCCTGGTTTAGGAATGTTGGGGTTCACTGATGTCTTATTGATGGCTCTGATGAGACTCGTTTGATTCGGCGTTTCTGCCACAGAGCAGAGCTTCTGCATAGTAGAGCTTTGTGTCTCCTGCTAAAATGCGGGAAGTGATTCGGCTGACCGTCTAGTGTGCCCTTTCAGAGGGACACGCATCCACAAAGGCACTTCCAGGTTCATCTCCGGGATGCTGGATTCCCTAAAAATACTTTCAAGCACCGAGGCAGAGACAATGGAATGCTTTGTTGGGATTTTCTTTTTGTCTCTGTGCTTCCGGAGAGGATCTTCGTCCATCACGGCAGTCAGTCGGCATGTGTGTGTGTGTGTGTGTGTGTTTGTGTGTGTCAGAGATGTTTCTGCTTGATCTGCAGCAGAGTTCTGAAAAACCTCCACTCTGCAGTCTTGCTGCTCCTCTCCTGCTTAGCTGAGGGAATCCTCTGACATCTTGAGGGTGTGTTCCGCTCCACATTCCTCTCTTGTCTCAGAGGAATGTCTTGCTTCTTGATTCCAAGAACTCTTAACGAATTTGATGTTGAACTTACTGCTATTGCATTTGGAAGAAAAATATGTGCATCTCTGTCTGCCTTTCAGACAGTTTATTTTAGCTTTTGTCAAATAAGATCTGGTAAAGATTAGATTTGGGAGCAATGTCAACCTCCCCGTCTTCTCACAGATGTTGTGTTAGATATCGTCTTCTTAATTCCTTAACAGCTGTGTGTGTAGACTGTTATCTCACCTTGTCCTGACCTAAAAAATAATTCTATTTTTCCTGGATTAGATCCATGTGTTACTATGTGTGAAGCTACAGAAAAAACACAGATTTGTTTTTTTTTTGTTCCCTTAGCCTGCCAGATGATTACAGATGTGGGAAATCATTAGGGCCAGTCGAGTCTCTTCAGGAACACCCTCAGCAGGCGGGCAAGATTCTGATCGGCTACAGCCGCGGCTTGGTGGTCCTCTGGGACCTGAGTTCCCGTCACGCCGACCAGCTGTTCCTCGGAAAGCAGGTACTCCCTTTAGAAGAGAAAAAAAAAGTGTTTAACCACTGACTTGATTTCACTTTGACCTTCTTCTGATGGCTGTGCGTGTGAACCCGCTCTGCAGCAGCTGGAGAGCCTGGTCTGGGAGCGTTCTGGAAACTTATTTGTCAGTTCCCACAACGATGGGGGCTATTCGGTGTGGGCCGTTACAAACGGAAACATTTACAACCACCAGCCGGTGTCCTCTACCATTCCCTACGGTGAGAAAGCCATCAAAAACGCTCAAAGATGAGCATAAATAATCAGGTTTCTATCCTTCTGCGGCGTTTTGTTTGAGAGCTCGTGAATGCAAAGCTGAAGCTCTCACTATTGCAGACTATTGTTTTGTACCGCTGATCTCATAACCTCAGGGTTGTGTACAACCCGCCCATATTTTTGGATTTGACTCAAGACTGATAAAAATGTTTTTATCACCAAAACATGAATCAACCAGACCTGAGCTTCGTCTTTCACTGTTGGTTGTGGGATTATATTTAAAAAACAACCTCATAACTTCTGGCTTTATTTATTGCTTTTATTATATTCTGCTTGTTGTTTAGATTTAAGGGAAGTGACTTTTTTAAGTGAATTGTGACTCTAGACCTGCTATGACACAAACTTTAGTTAATGATCTGAAATAATGGAGCATCAGTTAAGAAATATTTGTCTTAAACTTGTTTCAATCTTCATTTTTGTACTTCTTTTTTCTGGTCATTTGTGAGGATTGGAATTATTGGGACCTGGTATCTTGTTGTGAATTCAAAGTCCTTTTCTGTTTCAGGTCCTTTTCCCTGCAAAGCCATCACAAAGATCCTGTGGAGGACGACACAGTTGAGGTTTGTGATCTGATTTGGTTCTTAATTAAAAGAGTGGTTGAAGTTCCCACCTCGGATGATCTTTGGCTGAATTTCTAAAGGCTGCCCAGCGATCTTTTATGATTATGCTGTTTTAGCCAAAATCAAGAAACCTGTGTCGCTTTTTAGGACATAGTTTCTGTGAGCGGCAGTAGTTCATTAGAAATTCACTGAGTTGTGGATAGAACTGTTGGTGCAGAGAAAACTTCCGCCTCTCTTGTCAATCAAAGCTGAGCTCTGTTTACACGCCTTTTGCTGGAAGCCATTGGCTACCTCTATCGGTGATAAGATTGTATATGTGATGCAGAACAATGTTCTGCGCCACATATACAATCTTTTTCTAATCCATTTTTTTTTTTTTTGATTCACTGGCAATTTGAATAAAAAAAATAACATTTGAGCTTAATTCTCCGATATGTGTTTCTTCCATCATAAACTTTGTCTGAGATTGTAAAATTTTGTTGTTCTCTTGCTCTGAGAACAGATTTGCTTAAGTTTACTAAATATATCTGGAATACAATCGACTGGGGTTTGAATAGAAAAGACCGACACTCTGCAAAATAGGGTCCCTGCTTTCTATTCCCCGGTGATCTTATATAGTGAGGAATGCCACCAGCCAGTTATGGAGACCGCTTTCACTGGTTCAACCATCCAGCAGGACAAAGAGCATGTCACTCTGGACTTCACATTCCTCGAGTGATCGATTTCTTTTTATCGTCCACAACATGGACAACGCATGCTGCAAGAATCCAAGCAGAGATATAAATCCTTTCGCTTTTATTTTGTTTTGATCTTAAATGTCCTTGCCTTCTGTCTTCTGCCCCTCAGAGTCGGATCGCAATCTTAACGGCTCAAGCGTTTCTGGAGGAGGAGCTGGTCAGGATTGACCTGTTGACCCTCAAGTTGGGTCTCGCTGCCTACCCTTACCTTTCGCTCCCCTCTCACTGGGCCCGCCATCACGTGCTCCTGTCACGCTACCAACGCCTCCACTTTGTTGTGGAGCGTTGATCAACGCCGTAAAGTACAACAGAGCCACACACACAGAGTGAGAAATAGCCAAAGGAACGCTCTATCACTAAAGTCAGGATTAGTTTGTAACCTGTTTCCAATAGGTATTCAGTTTCCTCTTTACAATGGAGGAGGCTTAACATTTTTAAAAACAGTATGGTTTTGTGACCTTCTGCTTCTATACACTTCTTATGTGGGTCAACTAACAAATCATTTTTAGATAGAAATGAGAATCCAAAAGAACTGCTTTCAATCCATGAACCGGTTGATCTGAGTCAGGCTTTCTAAATGAAGCCACATTAACGGGACTCTGAGGGTTTGAATTTATAGCGCGAGATGTAAGTTGTCTGAAGTCTTTGCTTTACGCCAACTGTTTGATTAGACACAGATTACACACAAAACCGCTAATATCTTATAAGTTCAATTCTGTTTTATTTATATACCCCATATTACAACACACATTTGTTTTGACAGGCTTGACACCAATAATTGTACAAAAACATAAAATCAGTCCTAAAATTTGAACATTAGCTAATTGCTAAACTAAACTAGACAGACCCTAGACATCCCTGCCCCTAGACATTCCTTCTCAGTCTTCAAAGTCAAGGCTGCTTGTTGTCTTTGGGAAGTTAAATGAGGGTGATCACTATGATGAAGGAATGATGGTAGTTTTTTTTGTTTTGTTTTTCTGTAAATACCACCTAATTATATAGCACCTATTACAGATAAGGTCTTAAAGTCCTTTACTGAGTAAAACAAATTAAAACAAATTACAGAACAATTATCCAAAAGCTAGTATAAAGTCAAGCCCTTTTTACTGGTTCCTTTTAAAAGCTTTCAAGCAGCATTTTGCACCAACAGTTGAATAAATCAAAACAAGCAAAAAGAGAAATAACAGTAATCTAAACAATATTAGATACAAGCATGAATTACAACATGCAGGTCATCTTTAGTTCCCAATTGACTTAGTTTAGAACTTTTTAATTAGGTGATAAAAACGATTTTTGAAAGACACTAATTGGTCAAATATTAGACCACGGTTTTTTTATATCTACACAAGGTAGGCTTGCACAAGGAGCCTAGAGTGCCTAAGTGGTGTTTAGTAAAGAGGATGACCTCTTTACTAGGTTGATTAGAGATAATGGTAATTTTTTTCTTCTTTTTTTTTTTTCTCTGTATATTCAACTCTGCTTGGCTCCAATTAATTTATATGGTACTTTAAAATGACAGCAGTCAAATAAGGCGCCATTCATTAAACGTGTAAACATTAAAAACAATAAGTAAAAGGTTAATACAAATGAAGGGGGGAAAAAATATCGGTAAGTACCATATTGGTTTTGAGAAGTTTTTCAAAATTGGCGAGTTAGTATGTTAGCCGAATAATAAATCCTGGGGATTCTATGATTCACTTTTCCCATGATTCCGTTAAAATCTCGATTTTCCTTTTTGGGTCACAGTTTTGTTTCCGTTCGATATACGAGTTCTGTAAGACAAAACATTAAAAAATTCAGTAAAATTATTTTTCAAATTGCCTAATAAGCAAGTGACAATGAAGAGAAACATTTCAATTGTTATGAAACAACATTAAATGTATTAACTTTAGCAAAACACGTGTGTTTGACACTTTCAGCATAAACTTGTGCAAACGTATGCAGTAGAGAGGCAACAATTCACTTTTCCTACAATTTGGTTCAATGGCGTAAAAAGTAGGCTTCAAGAATTGCGGCATCCGTAGTAAATATTAGCCGAAAATTGGTTTAGTCGCACGTAAATTTCTCCTGTTGCTTATAAAATCCCTAATTTCTGTTTGTCTAGAAATGGCCAATATGTGGAGGGAAGAGCCTGGCACCCCCACCCAGACAACAGGAGCTGCTGCTGACAGGGTTGGTCCGCACACACGCTCATTCATCTTAGCCGCTTACACCCTACGTTTCTGTTCGAAATCAAATATTTTTGAAGAAATTTGAAGCTCCAAAAGTAACAAAGATTTTTTTCACAAGAAAATATTCGTCATTTGATGTGGTGATGGACTAGATTACAATTAAGGGCAGACGTTTGAGATCATATTGTCAAATAATTTAATAAATTAATTTAATAAATCAAACTCTACTTATACCTCAGTTAATGATCACTGTATTTAATTAAGCATATATGATTTAAGTGACATTTTTTTGTTTTCTGTCTTTTTAATCTATGCATTTCATCATTTCTCTAATGAGTTTGATAAACATGTGTAAATTCTTTATTGCTTTGACTACAATGCTTGAAATAAATCAATAAAATCAAAAAATCAAATCAAAATCAAAACCTCTTTAATTTTGAAAAAATCTTATTTTTTATTTTTATTTTTTTAATTGAAAGTAGTACTGATCTATTATTTGAGAAACCTCAAACATGAGACCTTTACCAAAATCAGATATTGAGTCATGACTGGACAGTCCGGGGCTAAAATCTGCTTCTTGCAGGCACGAGGACGGCACTGTTCGTTTCTGGGACGCCTCAGGTGTTGCTCTGACTCCACTGTACAAACTCAGCACGGCCAACGTCTTCCACACAGACTGCGACCCGATCGATGATCCCCACGACCCCTGCGATGACCCAGACATGCAGCAGCAGGAGGAGGAGGAGGAGGAGTGGCCTCCCTTTAGGAAGGTAAACAGTCGAGTTCTCCTTCCGCAGTTCAGGCGTGTTTGACTCCCTGCTGGGATGAATCCTGAAACACCTCAGACGGTTTTCATGTGTTTGGATCTCAAACAAGCCCACTTTATTGTTCTCATTATTTAAACTTGAAACTGAATTAAACTGCCTTGTAATTCTCCTTTCATTTTTTTTTCCATGGAGAGTTTTTTTTAAAGCAAGCCGATAAGGTCAGACCGAGCAAACTGGTTTCAGCAAAGACAAAGAAACGGAACTAAATGTATGATGTCCAGCAGATTTTTATGGCTTGTTTTCATGTTTCCTTCATCCTCCTCTTCACACTCAACGCTCCGCCTTACCCTCCTAACTCGCACATATACATGTTTTGTATCCTGTGGTAACAGAGCTGCGTGTTCAGGAATGTGGGATGAAGAGCCTTTCCCTTTTTTCTCAGCTGTAATGAAAACCAGATTTGTCAGCTTTTCTTTTTGTGTAGTGGTCACCAAGAACTTCTACTTTTCATTTTGCAAAGTCGCGGTGGACTCTGCTGGAATTCCTGCTGTTTCCATGTGACTGTAGGACAAGAGTGTTCCCTAAGGATGGAGGAAATATGGACATTGTCCAGGTTTTTGATCAGTATAAGAGAAAAGCTGCTGTTCCTACAGCAAGAGGACAGTTTTTATGTGAAAATAAAAAGTCTAACCATCAGTTTTACTTTTTTTCATTAGAAAGCTCGAGTGTGTGGCTCTATGGGATCAACAGCGAGGGTCTCTAAACCAAATGTTTTTGTTTTTTCATCCAAAGGGACTCAAATAAAATCATATCATTCAAATACGGTCATTTTTGCAACCATTTAGAAAACTCCAAACTTTTAAGTAATGGAGCAAAATCATGATTGGTATGATCTCAAAGATCACTAAAATAGTTTAAAAAAAAGTTTTGCTCACAATATTTAGTCAGAGTTCCATTAGTTGTAAACAGACCTGGGTTTATGAAAGTTGTTTTGACCCATCCCTTGGGGCAGCACTGAGCTGCTGACACAGCCGTGCTCGGGAACCATTTGGTTTAATCCCCACTCCAACCCCTTAATGCTGAGTGTCGAGATTTGAAAATAAAAAATGAGTTCACATTATTTATTTGACTTTGCTAAAGTGTTTTCCCCCCCAGTCCTGTGAAACACCCAGCTCACAGTGAGGGCGGTGTAACCAGTAGCAGGTTTGTCATAACATGCACTTGATATAATAAAAACATGTGTTATGGTGCAGAAAAAGGGAAAAAGTTGTAACTTTGGGGAATTTTTGCGCTTCTTCAAGAAGAAGGCAGCAGTGGATGTAGTTTATTTTTCCCCAAATAACCAAAGTAGGAGTAACAACTTTTATTTTTATTTTGAAAGCGGCTTCGCAGAGATTAGCTCCATGAACTTTTCATGAAGTTGAATTTCTTATTAAAAAATCAAGAACGTGTTGAGTGGCCAGACGTCTGCTGAAAAAAATGAAAAATTATAATAGTTTACATAGTTTAATTCTGATACCCCAGACAGGTTTTATGGGTTTTCTTAAAAATCTGAATATTCTGGCCTCAAAGTGGGCGGGGCTTATTTGAAAGTTCTTTCATGAAAGTACATCATTTAAAAGAATATGTTTACAGAATATGAAACTCTTTAATACACAAATGAATCCTGGTGATTGAATATGTGTAATTAATGAAACTGCCTTTAAAATAACACATTTGTGCTCGTTTGTTCCAGGTGGGCTGTTTTGACCCCTACAGTGACGACCCCCGCCTAGGCATTCAGAAGATTAGTCTGTGCAAATACAGCAACAAACTGGTGGTGGCTGGAACAGCTGGACAGGTAAACATCTGCATGTACAGATATGAAATTGGTGTGTATAGAAGTATGTGGAGTTATGCCGTATGAGAGGAGGGAAAGAAATTCACTGTTGCTTCTAATAAACACTATTTCTTTATTTTACATGGAAGGATTTTCTGAATCCGAATGGATCTAAACTGTTTTTGCTTCGGTGGAATACAGATTCACCTGAGAGATGTTGCTTATCTGGTGTTTTGAAACAGGTCATTGTTCTGGGTCTGAATGACGAGCGTTCGGACCACTTGGTGGACGTGTCGGTGATGGACCTGCTGCAGGACCGGGAGGGCTTCACCTGGAAGGGTCACGACAGACTGGAACCCCGCCTTAAACCCGCCCCCTTCCTGCCAGGCTTTCAGCCTCTGGTGCTGCTGCAGTGCCTGCCCCCCGCCTCTGTTACAGCGGTGGCGCTGCACGCCGAGTGGAATCTGGTCGCCTTTGGGACCAGCCATGGGTTCGGGCTTTTCGACTACCACAGACGAAATGCGGTTCTGGCCAGGTTTGAGACTGTATAAATAGGGGGGTTATTTTCTTAAAGCGATAAAAACACAAACTTTTGTTTTTCATAACACTTGCATCTCTTTTCTGCTGTTTTTTTCTTGCAGGTGCACCTTGCACCCAAACGACTCGTTGGCGATGGAAGGCCCCCTGTCCAGGGTCAAGTCATTAAAAAAGTCTCTGCGGCAGAGCTTCAGGCGCATCCGCAAAAGCCGGGTGTCGGGGAAGAAACGCGCCGTGATCACGACCACCAGCAAGGTAAGCAACTTCCTGCTCTGAAGATCATCCAGAACACTGAAGCTGAGCTGAGTTCTGCAAATGTTCCTGAGAAATGCAGGTCCAAGAGGCCAACGCCGCTTTGGCTGAGCAGGAGGAGGTCGCTCCGGTGCAACGAAGGATTGAGCCGCGGTCGGCAGACGACTCTCTGTCTGGCGTGGTCAGATGTTTTTGCTTTGCAGACACATTTCTGCGTGATGGTGCGTTGAAAAAGGAACTTGGTAAAACCTTTTTTTTAGACTTTGGAGAAATATTCCATGAAAAGATCCCCTTTCTCCTTTAGGCACACACCACGGCCCCACACTTTGGGCGGGGACCAACTCGGGCAGCGTGTACGCTTATGCCCTGGAGGTGCCCGGCGTGGATTCGGGCCGCACGTGTGAGCGGGGCGGAGCCAGCGAGAGCAGCATGTGCGTGGAGGCGGTGCTGGGTAAAGAGATCCAGCTGATGCACAGGGCTCCTGTGGTGTCCATTTGTGTGCTGGATGGGCGAGGAAAACCCCTGCCCGACCCGTACGAAGCGTCCCAGGACTTGTCCATCGCACCTGACATGACCAACGCTCACTCAGTTCTCATCGCCTCAGAGGAGCAGCTCAAGGTGAAGAACTGAGAAGAGAAAATGCTGTCAGATAGCTGATGGAGGTGTAGTTTTGACCTCATCTGCTCTTCGTCCAGGTGTTTTCTCTTCCTAAAGTGAGTGCGAAGACCAAGTTTAAGCTGACGGCTCATGAAGGCTGTCGAGTGAGGAAGGTGGCTCTGGTGCTCTTCAGCTCTGCCGTTCAGGAGGACTACAGCGAACACACGCTGGTCTGCCTCACCAACATGGGAGACATGCACCTCTTCAACATGCCTGGCCTCCGACCTCAGGTGGGTTCCGCTTCACTCTCAACCAAAACCAGAACCTTTACGATTATTGATGGAGGAATCTGTCTTCAGGTGCGTTTTGACTGTATTCGTAAAGAAGACATCAGTGGCATTGCGTCGTGTGTCTTCACCAAGAATGGACAGGGTGAGGATGACTCTGCCTTCAAATGTTCTCACTGAAGGCTTCATGGATCAACTAAGCCTTTTAACACTCAATTATCTCTCTTTTTAGGGTTCTACCTGATCTCTCCTTCAGAGTATGAAAGGTTCTCCTTGTCTGCAAAGGTTCTCATCAAACCGCAGTGTTCTGTTCAGCTGCTCAGACACCTGGGGCACATGTTCACCTGGTAACAAATCTCCAAACAACTTAAAACATGAATATGATTGTTTCTGTGTTTAACCAATTTAATGCCACAATATTTGAATATTCTATGTTATTACAGAAGTACTAAAGGTTAATTGTTTATACCAGAAATGGGCCAAATGAACAGCTGGACTTTTAGGGGACATTTCATGTATGTCAAAGATTATTCTACAAAGAATCAACTCTAAAACTAAATACACACCAGGCATTTGACCCACATTCAAGAACACGTTTAGCCCATGGTGTTTACACTGGACAAACAGAAAGGGGCTTCTACTTTTCTTTTCCTGCTGTTAACTAGCGCATGTCACAACATACAACTGGACGAGGCTTGGTGCAAAATGGCGAATAGGTGCAAATGGTGAAAAAGCGGCTTTGGTCTATCTTTGAAAAACAAACTAAGACGTCATCGGGCTTGTCACTCTGTCTGGGAAATAGGAGTCCTTGATTGGACAAAGTTCGTCCTGGTTTACTTGTCAATGCTCGTTCAATGGCTTCGCTCTTTGTACATTGAGCCTGAAAACAGACCGCAGACGCCAGAAACATCCTTGACTCTTCATTTCAAGCTTGAACAGGCGTTGTCATGGGTGATGTGAACGTAGCTTCAAAATCACTGTAAAATAATATCATACATGCACATGTTTTTATTTCATTAGCAGTTTAACCCTTTAAAAACACTTTGTTAGAAGCCCCCCCACAAAAACTGTTTTTGATGGAACTTTGTAGAAAATTTTCCTTTTAAAATTTCAACCAAATGAATTGGATAGAGGTGGTATTTTTTTATGCTGTTCTTATTCATTTTTCGTGACACTTTTGCAGCTAAAATGCTCTGTTAGTTTCCACTGAAGACATACTTTTTATCCTTGTACCATACATTTTGTCACAATGCTTTTATGCATTTGAAAACATTTAGGTTTTGTATAAATTCCGTCACTACTACTATACTCTATAGTCCAAAAGTGCTCTGAAACGTCCCTGCAAGTCTTTGCAAAAACTAGTGTGCATGGATGCTCACTTGGCGAGTATAGACCACAATGCATTGCATTTTAACAATATGTCATTAAAAAAAATGTTTTTATTTCTATAAATCATCCAAGTTATTATCAGAAGACAGTGGATTCATAAATATATTTATAAAAATAAAAAAAGATTCATATTTATTTGGTTTCTTACTTTGACAAATGATAGAAAAAAAACTACGTAGTGAGGATGTACCCGAATGATGTTAAAATCTAGGTTACCGGATGGTCCCACACTCAGCATTACACACCTGGGCCTTCAGTGCTGCTACGTCTGAATCACTCAACCGCTCATTAACCATTTTATGATGCAGAAACAAGCTTTGCATTGCATATTGAAAATTCCTGTAGCCACAATAAATGCCTCTAAATAAACTGAATAAACAAAACAGTAAAAAAAATCTTGTAATGCAACTACAGCCAGTGAAAAACATTGAAAACAATCACATAAATTTAGAATATTATATATTTGGATATTTATCATTTAACTCTTCAAAAAATCCATCCTCCTCTCTTTCCTCAAAAACGGTTCGATTACCCTGCATGTAGATTATCGCGCTTCAGTTCCGTCAAGAACTCCTTCTCTATCGCCATCAAGGCCAGTGCTGAGAGCTGCGTCTGTCCAGTTGTGTTTCTGCTTAGGTTTTAATTCGCTTTAGAGCTGAAAATGTGATGGTCAGCGCCAAACACACAAATCTGTACAGCTGCTTCTTGATCTCACTCTGATTTTTCTGATGAAGGAAGTCAAGGAGATAAACGGAAGAATTTTCCTGCAAAATCATCCATGGCGTACATTACAGTCAGCTCTGTTTTTAACTGAGACGGATCAAAAAGTTCTCTGTGACTCTGTGTCAAACTGGGCAAGGCTGTATGACGTTGCCTAGGCCTGCTAGAAGGCCCTGCTGCCATGAACTCAAAATCTGATTGGTTGAAGGAAATTAAAGTCCGACATTGATTTCGCATTAGAAGGCCAGCAGAACAGATAGTGAAGTGACCCTGCTTGGCAACAAAGGACAGCTGAAATGTGATTGGTTAAATGATCCAATAGGAAAATACATCTGTTTGGAAGCAGCCATCATAAACACAATAAAACACAATAACACAATAAAACACATAATAAAACCATCATAAACACAATAAAAGAGATCAGACAGACCATTTTTTAGGGACTTAATGAGAATGCATGGACAAATATAATTAACACATGATTCAGATATTTTTTAGGCCTCAGAAGGCCCCGATGGCCCACCACTGCCCACACTATATAGTCTTTTAGGATCTAGGAAGTAGTGAAAGGAAGGAATTCCGATCCAGCCTTAGTGATACTAGTCACGTTCTGTGGAAGATTTCACTGGGATTTAGTTAATCATAGCAGACAAATTCCCTTTTTTGTTACATTTTTCCACAGATGCTTCTGCCTATCAAAATAAGAGTTCTGTTTTCTAGAATTTGTTCAGGAGTTGATATGAAATGGATGTGAATGGGTGATGGAAGCAGTGGAAAAAGAATAAGGTGGGGGGGCTCTGTGGCTCTGTGGGGGCCCCCCACTCTGGAGACCTCCTATTTTACCTGCAGCACACACACAGCCCACCCACACCTCCATACATAGGTGGGTTCGGGGGGGGGGGTTCTTCACCCGCCTGGTCCTCTCAGGGCGGTAGGGGGGCATTCTCTGCGCCTGGCTGGGTGGGCGATCCCCTCTTCTCCCCCGGTGCCGGGGGGGTTCCTGGCTTGGGGGTCTCTCCTCCCCTCTCCTGGTCTGGCTGGGTAGGATCTGGTTCCCCTTATGAACACACGGTTCACTTCGGCAGCATGCATGTATCTCCATCCCCACGTGCACATGCACACTGCCGCACTGCTCCCTGTCTGCTTCATCCCTCTTCCTAACCAACAGTGTATTGATGGACAGATATTTTCCACTCACCTTAGTGTCAGATATTCACCTTTGATGTAATATTTGTCTTTCCAGCAGATCTGGTATAATTGTTGCAGCTTAAAATAATAACTTATTCAAATCAGTACTTGTATCCCCCACTTTCTCACCTCTTTTCCTTTTACTCCCCCCCCCCCCCCCTCACATTCTTCCCCTGTCCCTCCCCACACACACTAAATGTAACAAATAAATAAAAAATAATACAACAAAAAGGGGTTTATGAAAATCTACACCCTGGTTTCTCGAAGCTATATAACCTCTTTTTGTGATAGTAAAACCTGTCCAACACAAAAAGCCTTCAGCTCTAATCTGTTTGCTCAGCTGTTGGACAAAAAAAGTAAAAAAAAAAAAAAAAAAAAGGCTCTTAAAAAGGACTCACAATGCATCAGAGGAGAAATTCTTTTACACACTGTGTTTTTTTGTCGTTAAAAAGCTGTTTATTTTTTCCTATGAAAGGATCTCTTTTGGGAATGCGTCCTTCTTTCTGCTTTGAATTTGGAACATCTTGTTATTGAGCGGTTTTTCTGTCCCATTACGCTCTAACTCTGCGTTTCTGTATCCTCGTGGTGTAGCAGCCACTTTGGAACACCATTAGTAAAGCATTTGTGTGTCTTCACAGTGACGGAACGCCGCAGGCCAATGGAACCCACAAAAGCCAGATGGGTCAGGCTGAAGGTGCGTTTGGGAGCTCCTTCACTTCTTCTCCTCTTCATCTGTTTTGTCTCTTCATTGCTCTCCATACCCCCTAACCGACCCCTGCACTGGTCTCCATGGTAACCATTCAGCATTCCCCCATTGCCTCTCCAGTCCAGCTCCCCATTTTTAGCTTGCAGGGAGCTGTGGTTGTCATGGAAACCAGCCATGCTTTCTTGTGGCACTTGGTTTAGCAGGATCTTCCATGCAGAGCTGGGAGTGTTTTTGTTGTTTTCCTGAAAAGAAGTCAGCAGAAGTGGAGCTTTGGTGTCCAGGAAAACCAGGATAAGGAATGATCTTAATCTGGTTTAGTGGAGGAGTGGTTCCATACATTTATGTATCATCTAGCATGGGAGGAATTGTGTAAAAATGTATTTTTTTTATATTTTTCTTCTCTGATAGGGAAAGTGGACGTCCCTCTGAGCACGCTGTCCTCTCCCCTCCTGGACACCCCACTGGACTCCCCCCTCAGCTGTGCTGACCTCACCTTAGACTCGACTGGAGAGCTGACGGTGGAGGACGTCAGGGACTTCCTCACGTAAGCATTCACCGTTTGAAAGCCATCGTAGCCATCCACCACGAGAAGTCACTTTTGTGTGTCGTCCCCCCGCAGCACGGTGGAGGAGGAGGAAAACAACCTGAGAAACATGAAAGACGAAGAGGGACGCTCACCCGACATCCTCATCAACTGAGCGGGTGAGAGAGGCTAACAGAAACGAGCCGGGATTTTACAGACACACACACAGACAGACACACCTGTTTTCAATAGAGCTCCTCCAGAGTGAGTAAACTTCAAAGAGCTGTTCAGTCTGAGATCTACATTCCAATAACAGAGCCTCATCTCAATCCGCAACTCCCTCTCTTCCAGACTGACAGACAGATCTGAACAAAACACCACAAATTGTTTGTTTAGCTGTTGCAAACATAACTAGTTCTCTAAAATACCTCTGAACTTGCAGTACAAACTGTAGCTACACACATTTGGGTCATACCTATGATGTAAAAGTCCTTTGGCTCTAAAACGCTTAAGGTGTCATATTTTCTGAAGCAGGAACATCTGAAGTTGATAAGTTATCACTTCTTCTGAACATGTGCTGCCCTCTAGTGGTGAGGATGTAAAGTGCAGTCAGAAAACAGCTTGAACACAGTTGTCGGAAAAAAGGTAATTTAATTTAATTTAAAAAAAGAAAAGTGTTTAGTGTCACAAGACAACAATTTCTGAAAATGTTAAAGGGAGGTGGGATTCCGCAAACATTTTTTTCCTAATGCACATCCTTTAAAAAAACCATGGTAAAGTGTATTCAATTTCATAATTTTATTTAATAAACAAAACTTTTATAGAACATTGATTCTATGGATTAATTCACTTTAAGTATTTGTTTGATTTAATTTAAACTGGGGTTCTAATTTTGGAAAAATCTTTTTTTCTCCTTTTTTGAATAGAGTTATGGAAGTTGGTATACTTTTTCATGATATTCAATTTTTTTAAAGAGTCTGTGTAATAGACCGGGCAGTCATATAAAAGTCAAGTATAAAATAATAAACAGAAAACTAACAATAAATCCATCTTCCTTGAATTTCATTTATGAATGTTAATTCCTTCTTTCAACTACCTTAAATTACAGGTTATAGAGCCCACCTGATTACAAGCCTTTGCATTTTAAAAGGGTAAACTATTTTAAACACACTCACTCAGAGAGGGAGACGCAAACACAGATTGCATATTCGTCTTTCCGGCATCATAGCCTATTTATTTAAACACACAAAAAGCCAAACAGCATGGAGGTCACTTCTGCTCACAGCCACCTCAGTCATGGTGAGGAACTGTACACCCACGATTCTCCACTTCCCATGAGTCTTAGGGGCTGAAGGCGGGGCTAACCCCCATACTGTTGTAGATTGAGGATGTGAATGTGCTGAAACCACGCACGTATGTAAGAAGGAGGAGGGAGCTGCAGCGGAAGGAGGGGAGAGCATGTGTGCAGTGGAAGAGGGGGTGAGAAGAAGAGCAGCGAAAGTGTGTTGGGGTGTGTGTTTATGTTTGTTATACATAGTGAAAGAGAACTGTAATAAATGAAGGTTTCCCCCAAAAGAAGATGAATGATTCTTTATTAACCCACTTTGGAGGCTCTGAGGGTCCGAACGGGGAAGTGAACCCCAAAGGAAGATCAAGGAAAGAAAGGAAAAAAAGTAGTCGCAGGAAAGGTTCAACACTTGATATATTTACTAAGAAAGACGGTAAACAGAAAGAGTTTTCAAATTTTTAATGAGACCATATGATACCAGAGCTTTTCTTTCCAAACAGTACCTGTGACACGACGGTAACACAGCAGCAATATGGTAGCAGCAGGGGTGGTTAAAACAACATGAACGTAAAAGTCACTGAGAGCTTTCTCTTTATCTTCCTCGTGTGCACTGAAACCATGGAAGTCTTCCTCCTCAGTGTGGGATTGGAATTGCGTCAAACATTCCTGGCCACACACTCTCCCAGTCTCTCCGTTTTAGTTGTCACGCTCACCCTGAGGCAAATTCACTCCTGAGCTGGCGCTGTCCTCTCCGTCACGCAGCAGACCGGTTTTTCCAAACCCGTTGGTGATGGTGGATTTTTTCACACTGTTTTTAATGATTGCTTTTAACTTGAAAGCTGCATCATATTGTAGTGGCGATCACGTGCACGTGTGATTTTAAAAACGTGTCTCTGTTCGTTTTAGTGTCGATTTTTTTTTTTTTTTTTTAATTTTTTCATTTATTATGTTTATTTAATTGTAATCCAGTTTAATTTTCTTTTAATGAATTAATATCCAACATGCAAATTACAAAAGTGAAAATAAAGGAAACATTTCTTAACAACACAGCTTAATCAACAGGAACAATAACAAAAAATAATGATTTTTATGTATAGCAATTTTTAGCTACTAAACGTTGATCATTATTAGTTTTCTCTTATTCTGATTTGTGCAGACAACATTTTGGTCAACCTTTTTTTATTTTTCTAGATTCAAATTAAAAAAATTGGATTTAAATTTCAGAATAAAAGCAGCATTAGAACAGATGTAATTGAAGGTGACTAGTATTACGATCTCTGGTATGGTTTTACTTTCTTTGATTTAAAACATATATTTCATGTAATTTAATATAAATAATATATATTACATCATTATTAGTGGTTTTGTGTTCAGTTTATGCATAGGTTTAGCTCTCAGGTGACTTGAATGAATTTTTATTGGTTAGTTTATTTCTTGACCGTTTTTCTTGTTTCTTGTCCTTCAGGGTTTGGCTCTCGTGGTTTTGATGGACTGGATCTGAGTGCTGGACCACAAACATCTCCCATCAGTCCACCAGGAAGCCCACAGTCGTCACTCAGCCTAGAACGCTGGTGTGAATCCTTCAGCTGAGTGAAGAACTTCCCTGGAAGCTCCTCCAGCACAGAGCAAGAGGTTTCTGCAGCACTGGGACATTGGGCTTCATTGTTTTTTTTTTTGTTGCACACTAGAGGATGCGACCAGCTCTTCCTCGCCACATAATCCCGTGAATAACTTTTTTTCTTGAAATGGGACAGAAAGGGAGCACTGTTACATTGAAGAAAGCTATATGAAGTGTTTTGAAAGTGCGAGCACGGGATGTTGGAGCATCTGGACTCCTGCCTTCAAAATGAGAAATGCAAGTATTTTGTGAAAGTCTGTTTGTTTTGTATGGTCATTTTCAGAGAGAAATATTTTATTGAGAATAAGGAAAGGTTTTTTTTTTTAAATAATTCCTTTACCCACCAGCTCATCTCATGTAAACAAAAAGGCATCAATTGCCTTCTGCTGGGAAAATGAGGATGAACCGGTACAGAACTAGTTTCTGCTGATGGACTGATAATAAAGTTTATTTTTAAATCATCTTCTGCACAAAGTTGGTTAAAAAAATAGGATTGAACAGCAGATGTCTCCTCCAATCTTCAGAGGAGACTCAGGAAAGAGTTTGAACAATGTGGCTAATGTTAGCTCAGCAGATAGGAATCATATTGATTTATTTTTAACACGATTAACTGAGACATGTTTGATCAGATTAGTGTCATTAACCATCAATAAAGTTTATTTACTCTGATAATGAGACTTAATCTTTTGTGACTCAAAAAAACAGATGAGAAACTTTGAAAACATTTATTCTTATATAAAATACATAAATAAAGCATCTGCAGGTGGCATCAGAAGCATGTGCGCATATTCAGTGGCACAATCCCGTGCTGGACGCGAACTCTGCCCACAAAAAAAAAGGAAAACCGATAGTTTGCTTGGATCTGACCCACCCAAAGGTCACATGATTAAACAATCTCCCATTTTTAAAGTGAAAGTTACTATAGCAACATTTAGCTCCTCTGTAACTGAGAAGAAAAAGCGTCTCCCACGATGATTGCACAGCTTCTTTGGCCAAATCAGCGTTACTTTGTTGGGTGACGATGATGACATTTTGTGTGTTTTTTATGGCTGAAGCATTTTACACATTCCTCAAAAAAGAAAAATTGACATTCTTCAGAAAAACACTTGGACTCTTCCACGATAGAATGTGTAGATTAGCAGCAGGAGGCCAGATAAAGCAGCAGAACGGGGGGAGGATATGTCTGAAGGTTCCCTTGTTTACTCCCTGGGATTTCGCTTGTTTAGAAAAATATAAAGGAACATTCGGATTCCGTCTTATACTGTCAAGCAGGTGAGCGAAGGGGGCGGGGCATTCTCAGGTGCACCACGGCAGGCTGTGGGGGTTGAGAGTGTGGGGTCTAAGAAAGCGGCGTTTTGAAGGGTCCCCAGGCATGAAAGCAGCGGGTGAAGCAGTGCGGCTCGTTTCCCTTCCTCACCAGGCGCAGCTTCCTTGGCTGCTCGGCTTCTTTGGAGCGCATGTGCTGGATGTAAACCTGGCGAGGAAGAGGAGGCCATTTGTTACCGAGAGCTTCATTTCTGGAGGACGCGGCCCCGACTTCCCACTCACCTGACAGGCTTTGAGGCTGAGTTTGATCTCCACCTGGCTGGTCTGCGTGCCCACCCACATGTACACCTGACGGATACAAAGAAATGAGAAACGATGTTGCTGAGCAACCAAACGTGATCAACGCCTCTTTACCTCTTTGCCGTTATCCAGCAGCATGATGTCATCGTCGGCCAGGTCGTCCTGACAGAAGTCGGAGCATTTCTCCGACACAGAGAAGTAACCCTTCTCATTGGAGCACCTGAGGGAGCAGAGTAGCAACATCAGAGCTTCTGCCGTCATTTCAGGAGAGGACATAAAGAAGAGATGGTCGTCAGACCTGAAGAGTCTGGCGTGCTTCATGTACTCTGCGTCTTCGTCGTACGGCTTCTGAGAACCAATCCCGACCCAGAAGAAGTTTTCTGGCTCCTCCCCCTCGTTAATCACCTGGAGAACAAGATGACAGGTAACTAAAATGACCACTTTGTTCAAAAGGGTTAAAATAAAAATAAAATTTTCAGATAACTAAAGGTTTAGATGAATAAAGTCTCAACTCTTCGTTATTAAAAAACTAAAACTGTTGAGAAATATTTGTAAATATTCCAACACATTTAGTAAAACATTAAACTTAAAATTCACAGAAAAGCTTAAAGACTAGAATAAGTTGTGACATCAGCATCAGACCATTGACTGCATATGAGAGGTAGACTGAGTGACCCCCTCCCCCCATGCGTTTTAAAACAGGAGGTACACGCTGGTTCCAAGAAGCCAAAATCCCATAGACTTTATTTAGAAATAAACAGCCATTACCATATTTTTCAGAGAATAAATCTCAGTTTTGGATAGTTTTGCTGGAGGTGTGACATTTTTTGGCTGCTGCGACTTTCATATCCAGAGTGACTTCAGAAACTTGCTAAATGCAGTAATGTGGTCTTATGTCAAACATTCAAAACGTTTGACGTGTAATGTTTTTGTATAGCCTGCTTTCAAGTGGTAGAGGTGTAGCCTTCCAACAAGCTCATTCCTGATTAGCAAGAGTGGTTGTCATAGCAATGTTGACTAGGACAGTCTCAGACCTATCACTGCATGGCAGTGTCCGTATCGTGAAAAAATGGCAACCGAATTGATTTCAATTGGTTGGAGTAAGTCATTTTCTATGGATGACATCCCACTCAGTCGGTCCAGTTTTATATACAGTCAATGGTTGGACTGTGGTGAGAACCTGTTTGCTGTAGGTCTCGTCGAACATGCTGTTCATGATGTCCTCGGCCAGTTTGGCCTCGTCCGGGTCGGCAGCTCTGCCCACCCACGTGTAGACAATGCCCTGGTTGTCCGTGCTCTCGAACGGGACCTGCAAAGAAGGTGTGGGGGGAGGAGGGGTTAGTCCTTTCTGGTGACCTGCTGCTCAACGCTCATCAGCATCACCACAAAACGAACGTCTGCACCTTCAGGATGAAGCAGAACTCGGAGTTGAGGTTGCCAGAATCCGTCCCGATCTGGATGGTCCTGGTGGCAGAAGGCAGGAAGAAAGAGTTTAGCTTTTATTTTGAAAGGAGGAAGTTTTTTGTCACCTGCAGTGCATGGAACAATAACAGTCAATCACTGACCAAAAACTATCAAAGTTATACTTAAAAGAAAAAAATCATATTTACTGAATTAGCTTTAAAATGTTTAGGGTGTTAGATCACTTTTTAAAAAAAAAAATTATTCTGAAGGTGTCAGAAGCGTTTGCCCTCAGAGTTCCCCCTGAACTTCCTGTTTTCTTCAGGAGAGAGCAGCAAACCTGGTGCAGAGCGCGCTGCCGTTGGTGCGGATGTGGTAGAGGGAAGGCTGGACGCTGTCATTGTCCTGCTTCCTCTTCCCTTTGTGGATGATGAACTTCCTCTTGAAATGGGACAAGAACTTGAGGTTCTCCTGCTGCTGGGTCATCCGCACCACCTGAACAGCAAAAAGTCACACGTCAGCTCAAATCTGAAGCGGGACGAAGGTCAGCAGTTTGAACCCCAGTGAGAACACGCACCTTCAGTTTTCCAGGGAAGAGACTCTCAAACTTCTTCTGCAGGGAGAAGGTGAAGGTGAGCCAGCCCATGTTGGACGCCTGCCTGCCCTGCCAGAAATACACTACACACTGAAAGTCCTCCTCAGGCTGCTTCTCCTCCTCCTCTTCATCTCCGCCTCCACCTCCACCCTCCTTCTTGTCCTTCTCCTCTTCCTCATACTCCACTGGAACCCAGTACCTGAAACAACACGCTGCTGTCATCCCTGCTGCTGTACTTCCTCAGAGATGCCGTCACCTTCAGGAGTACCTGCAGAGGAAGACGTAGCAGTCCTGAGTGAAGAAGTGTCCAAACTCTTCCTCTGGCAGGCGAGCAAATTTCTTTCCCTCCAACACAAATCCCTCCATCCCGTCCAGATCCTCGTTCCACTCCTCCATCAGCTGCTCGGCCTGGAATGAGAGCGCAACTGTTAGCTCCACCTAGACGTGTGTGAGGATCAGCGTCTGCATGGCAGCGTTACCTCTGACAGCGCCATGGGGGGCTGTCTGGGGAGGAAGAGCGCAGTCAGGTCTGCTTTCATCTGGTCTTTCTGCTCGGCGTCTTTCTTCACCTGTTTGAGTCACAGAAGCGAACAGTCAGACTTGTGCAGCCCTGCAAACGCTGCCATGTGTGTGCATCCACCCACTTTTCCCTGCAGGTTGTCGTTTTGCTGCACAGTCTCTGCAGCTCGGGTGTAGTCCACCTTCAGGACGTCGTCCCAGTTCTTAAACTTGGATTTGAAGACCTGAGGGGGAGCAGACGCCACAGCATGTTAACACACAGACGCGGGCGGCGTGGGTCGGAAATGCTGGGCTTTTGCGGTCGCATCACCTGGCTTTCTGTGCCCTCCAGGTTGCGCGTCACACTGGCGTGTTTGGGCCGGTGCAGCATGGAGCAGATCTCCTGACCCAGTTTCAGAGCTGCAGCTCTGACTAGACGTGGGGACTTCCTCCCGATCCAGATGAAGACGTCCGACCAGCAGTCCAGGATGTAAACGCATTTGGTGTCCAGCAGAGACTGAAGCTAAAACGACCAGCAAGAAACGACATGTCAGAGGCGATGCCATACTTTACCACGCTGTTTGTGAGTCCTTAAACATACCAGCCGGAGCTCTGGCAGCGTGTCCAGTTTGACCTTGTGATCTTTGTGTTCCACAGACAGTTTGTAGTTAATCTGAGGAAGCTCCAGGTAACCGAGCCCTAAACCCACCTACGAGAGAGGTAAACCATGAACCGAAACAAAGTCCAAATGCTACAGCAGAACATTCCAATAGATTTACTTTGTATAGTTTGGGCCGAACAGGAGAGAAGTTGTCTGGGACGTGTTTCTTGATCTCCTCTGGTTGTCCTCCAAGAAGCTCCCAGAATTCTGGAGGCTCCTGGCTCTGCATGACGGTTAGGATCTCAGCCTTTCCTTTGCGCTCGTTCTTGTTGATCTTCTCAGCAAATAATCTGCAGATGATGACAAAACAAAGAGGATTAAATCAATACACCATACACATTACTCTGTAACCCTGATTTAATGGACATTTAACTGTTAGTTTAGAATTAAAACATTCATAAATTGATTGATTTAAGTTCTATCGTTTTTCAAAACCCAAAAACTAGTTTTAGACTAAAAATTCACAATTTAAAGAGCAATGCAGATAGAAATGATGATTTTAACATGTCTCTTGTAGCATTTTTTTGATGGAGGACAAATTACGATTAAAACTGAATTTCTGAGTATTTCTGTATTTAAATCATTGTGAAACGAGAGCAGGTGTAAAGATGCCGTTTGAAAGAGCTTATTTGTGACGCATGTTCTGGGAGGAGGACAAGCTCCCTGCTCAGCTGCAACTTTCAGCTGCATCCACTTGCAGACGATTTAACATCTTTTTCCTCGTCTGAGCAAAGCTGGATCGCTCCAATGTTTCTCAACATTTTTGTTGCAGCGCTAATGTTACAAATCGGTGACAGGAAGTGGGGATGGGCTAACTCAGCTCCAACAGTCATAACTCAGAGGTGAATTTCTAATTAACTACTGCAGCAATCATACCCTAGAAAAAAACACAGGTTAATTAAAAGTCCAGTGAGGAGGCTTTTTAATAACAGTTAAAAAGATTATCTTCATTGAATCTAAAATAATTAAAAAGTCTTTTGTCAGGAACTACAGCTGAAGCTGATCCAACAGGTTCTGCACCTGGCTTTGGTGGTGCTGCTGAGCGTAGCATTAGCTCCTCTCCAGATGAAGATTTCCAGCTCAGAATCCAACAGGAACACAAAGCTACCAAAAACAGAAACAAACCACAAGGATTAGATGCTGGTAATCCATAAAAACGACAAAAACCAAAGGGGTAACAGATTCACCGAGGGTCCAGGGAGGAGCCCTTCACCGGCACAGACTCCAGACGGATGTTTTTCTTGCCATAGACTCTGTACAATCTGAGAAACAACAGACAAAAATAAAAAACCTTTGTAAGGTTAGAGGATAAAAATCAGAAAGCAGACGTAATTCTGCTGGAGCTTCACCTCAGAGGATAATTTGTGTCCTCAACAGTGTAAAATCCACTTGAAGTTCCTCCCTCGATGTAAGAGATGTCTTGGTTGAAAACCTGCAGAGAGAACCAGCGGCTCAGACGGGCGTCTGGAGGACTTTTCTGCTCGTGTCTGCTTCTACATACAGCGCTGAACTCCTCGCTCTCCTCTCCCATCTCCTCCCGGATCGTTCTGCACTCCGCCCCCAAGAAGTTCCTGAGGTTGACGGCGTGAATGGCGGAGCCGGCTTTCTTGTCTAGCGTGGCCTCCTGCCCGATCCAGTAGAAGATGTGCCAGTTCAAAGCTCCGTTGTCGTCCAGGAATGTCTGAAAGGGACAGGAGGAGAACAGAGGACTGTGACAACCTCTTTGTCCCGACTCAATCGCTGTAATCTGAAGCTTCACCTTCAAGATGATGTAGCAGTCCGCCTCGTAGAATTTGCCATGAAAAGCTTCATCCACTTGTACCGGAATAAAGTTTTCTATCTGCCACACGGACACACCGGGAACCTGCGGTAGGGGGCGCAGGTTGTTTTAGGTAAACCGCTCTTCCAGATTTGCGTCCTGAGCAGAGGTCCCTGATAACTCACCTGCCCCACGTCCTCCAAAAAGAACTCGGAATAATCCAGCTGGGGCTTTTCCAGACTTTTGTCCCAACGCCGAGTTTTCAGGTCACCGTACTTCGGATCGCCGTTCTCCTGCAGACGCATCACATGTGGGTTTTTCTAAATTCATGGCCGTCTATGAATAATAACACATCAACTCGGATTGGGACTGATCTACATTTGACAGGAAATTGCTAAAAGAAAAACAAAACATCTTTCATTTTTAAAGCTGAAAAGCTGGGTTGGATTTTTAGTTTTCTAAGTTGTAAAAAAAAGGAAAATAGGTTTATCTGGGTGTGCAGCTTAGAAGAAGAATTAAAAGCCTCAAATTTCCAGGATCAAATTCCCAGAATGGATAAAAGAGAGCCGAGTCCCAGAAACATCAGCAGCTTCCTAAACATTCAGAGTAATTAAAACTGAGATTGAGCTCAGTTTGTCATCATTCCATCACTGTCATTGAAAAATGTAAGAAACCCTCATCAGGGCTCCATCTGAAGGAAGGAGGGTTTCAAATCTCTTTACCTCCATGGTTTTCTTCTCCTGCGCGACGTCGCTCATGCCTTTCAGAACCTGCTTTGCCTGATCATCCTGAGAGCAGTCCTTCCTCCTCCTCAGCCTCATCTTTCTTGCCAAGTGATCTCTGGAGTTAGCTCCTGGGCACAAATGTGTTTGTTTCAAGCTGACAGTTCGTCAAGAAGACAACTGACATTCCAAGTGCTGCGGTTTGTTTTCTCCAAATACACTTTAGGCTTCAAGTCACTGGTTACAACATCCTAGAAGTTCAGATTCTAAAGACCCACTTTGAGAAAAATAATGTTTTTGGTGTTTTTAACATGTTCTTGAGGCATTTTCTGACATATAAAGAAGATGAAGATTAAAATAGCATTTCTGAGTATTATCTTTTTTTAAACATTAATTAGGAGCAGAAGAAAAAATTCTGTTTGAAAAAAAGGTTATTTGTTAAGTAGAAAATACGCTGGGCGGACCACAAGATCCCTGCTAAGCTAGCGGGACAGCGTGGAAACAGCATTCTCAGTTTTGGATAAAGGTGAGGGAGGCTGGATTGTTCCGCACAGACAGTCCAGACCTCTACTCAGATGAATTTCTGATGATCTACTGTCGCTCTGAGAGAAACTATATCCTAGAAATTACAAGTTATTTTTATTTGGGCTAAAAATGACAATTGTAATTTAAAGACCACAGAGAATGCTTTTAAAATAGAACAAAAGATGATCAGAGTGGGACTGTAAGCTTTAAGCTCATTTTCAAGATAAATAAAAAGAAAAAAGTTGTTCCTTAGCTACACACACCTCCTCCTGCAGCAGCCACGGTGGCGGGCGAAGCCCCGGCCAGGCGGAGCTGGTTCTGCAGGGAGAAGTCTATGTTGTACCACTCCGCTGCTCTGTCCGTGGGCTTAGGAGGCATCACCAGGTTGGGGTTCTCGCGCACATCCAGAACCTACAGGAAAAAAAAACATATGGATGTTTCCATTGTGAGCTTCCCGCCTGCACACACTCTGCTTGTTGCAGGAACCTGTAATCTTTCAGTTATACCTCCAAGTCGGTCAGGTAGTGGATGGTCTCAGGCAGTGTCACAAGGCGGTTTTTATTCAGCACCAACTTCTTTAACTTACCACACCTAGAATAACACAATGCAACAATCTTAACAGATGAAACGTTTCTCCAGGTTGTGGCCTTCCTCCAGCTTTGACTGCTTTCGTCCTCACCTGCAGAGTCCCTCTGGAATGAGCTCCAGGTTGTTGTTAGCAGCCATGAACTCAACGAGACTGGAGAGTTTTCCAACACCAGGAGGAACGCCGTCAAAGTCCAGTTTGTTGGAGTTGATATACAGCTTCTTCAGTTTCGAGAGCTTACAGATGGCCGACTGTTCGGAGACACAAACACAGATTTCAGAGGCTACAACGTAACTCCTCAGAGATTTCAGGTAGAAAGGCAACAGTCGGAAGGTGGACTGTGGCTGCCGGCCTTACGGGCAGCGAGGTGAGCTGGTTGCGGCTGAGGTTGAGTGTCTCCAGCTGGTTCCACTGGTCGATGCAGAGGGAGAGCTCAGAAATCTGGTTGCTGCTCAGGTTGAGTCTCTTCAGACTGCTCAGAGAATAAAGACACTCTGGTATCCGGGTCAGGTCATTACATGACAAATCCACATCTGTAGTCCAGACAAAAACCGAGTTAGAAGGAAGAAAAACCTGTTTGCAAACTCTTGTAAATGTGCGTTTTTACCTGCCAGCTGTGTCAGTCCCTCCAGGCTGGTGGGCATGTTGCTCTGGACCCTCTGAGTGTTCCTCAGATGAAGAGTCTGTAATGCCACCATGGCTGGGAGCTGACTGCTCAAAAACAATGGAAGAAGTTATGATCCAATCCTCTGTTGATGTTTGGATGACAGTGCAAAAGTTCAAAAGCGCCCCCTGGTGTCTGCTTACCGCAGCTGTGCGTGCATCAGCGGGTTGTTGTTGAGGATGAGCGTCTGCAGGTGCACCAAGCGCCGCATCTGTGGGGGCAGGCTGTCCAGCTTATTGTTGCTCAAGTCCAGATACAGCAGGTCGGTAAGGTTGATGAACAGCTGATTGGGGATGGCGTCGATGCCGTTGTGACTCAAATTCAGCACCAACATGTTCCTGCTGTTCTCCAGGTCCCTGGGGATCTCCGTCAGCTGATTGTAGCTCAGATCCTGAAGGAGAGGTGGGTCAAAAGAACCGAGAGACCAAAAAACCCAAATCAGGGATGTGCGATGATTATTTACCAGTACAGAAAGGTCATCCAGCTGAAAGATGTCATCTGGGACACCAGAGTTCTTCAAGTTGTTGGCTCTGGCCACCACCGCCTGCACAAACAATGAAACGATTTAATAAGATCGTGTCAAAGCACAAACGTTCTGCCGCATCGCACGAGCGTCACTTACCCGTAGATTTGGTAAACTGGAAAGTTCTCCATGTAATGTGGTCAGGCTGTTGTGACTCACTGAAAGATGCTCCTAAGAAAGAAATCACAAAGCTGAGCTTTCACTGATCTCTAGCACACCAAGCAAGATCACAGCTGCTTGAATTGATCCTCTTTTCTGGTCCATATTGAGTTTGTTTGAGCATAAACACAATATTTCACTTTTCACATTAAAGCACTTCCGGAAATGACCTGAACTCTGATGCATAAATGCAGTACATAAGAGAAGATTCTGCTAAAATTCTTATTTCATTTATTAGTCAATAGAAATGAACATAGTCAAGGTACAACTTAACAAGTTCATATTTTTGTGACACAATTCATAGACAAAGTAATTCAAAGATCTTTACTGGAAAATACAAATTAAAACAACAACAAAATGTAATCGCTAAGAGTAAAATCACAAATTACAATTTAAAACCACTGTTAGACAAATGTATAGTGTGCCGGTTATATAAAGCTGTCATACACTAAACTACAATGAGTTTAGAAAGAAGTTATCAGTAGCAATTCTAATGGGAACTTCTAATATGGGTTCACATTAAGTACCTGTTGGGGCAACTAGAAAGGCTTCTTTGTCATGTTTCTGTATTTTAAAGCCTTGAAGCCCTTCAACACAACAGTTGCTTATTTATTATCACAGAGATCGTCTGTGTCTGTGGGCTTTGACGCTCTGCTAGGGAGCTAGTTGCAGGCCATTTCTTATTAATTACGGCATTTAGTTGCTGTCAGTTGCCTCAAGTCCCACTCCAATCCTCTTGTGATCTATTTTTCCCAGTCGTCTTACAATTATGATAATCACGGACAAGGAAAAGATGGATCTCTTTGTCTACAAGTGGATACAACAGAATGGAGCGGAGCAGGGAGCTTGTGGCCCAACCTGCATATTTTTTTGTACGTCACAAAACCAAATCTTCTTCATATTGCCATTTTCTCGTCTGCTCCTAATTCATGACAATGTGAATAAAGAAATACTCAGAAATGCAGTTTTGATACTAATTTTCTTAATATTTCCTCATCCTTCATCAAAAATGGCCACAGGAACAAGTTAAAAACACAATTTTCATTGGATTCAGTCTTTAAGTCTTTAAGATTGTACGCTGGGGTGTTGTTGGGGTGTGACAACTGTCCCACCGTGTCCAGACTCACTCCTATGTGGATGAAGCATCCAGGGAATTTACATCAACAACATATAGTTCTAAACATTCTCAATAAAAGCCCTTTATCGAAATGTGAATCCCTCAGAAGTAAATTAATAAATATATGGTGTAAATTTACTCTTAAAATGCAGATTAGAGTCATTAGATGACAAATTAAAGCCTCGATTTCACACAATGTAAATGTCATTTCTATGATCATCAGTTGTATGCAGCAAACAGTGTAAAGAAAACGCTTTTTTAATATTGACAGAAAGTCCACTGCCAGCTGCAGACATGTGAGAGGCTTGAACTGGTCAAACAAAAAACTTCAGAGGAGCATCAAAGGCCTTTTGAATCTTCTTACCAACTTTTGGAGAGAAGCCAGCTCCTCTGGAAGATAACAAAGTCCTGTCCGGTTCAGTTTCAGCCATCGTAAGCTGCTCATACACTTTACATGCTCAGGAAAATAACCCCCCTGTGGAGATAGGCAAGGAAACTTGTTTGCCAACAAAACAAAATCATTCAAGATTTACACACACCTGATAACTCCATAGAGACGGACGGACGGACGGACGGACAGATGGATAGATATAAATTGGCAGTGTTTTCACAGAACCCGTACAACACATGCTGACATCTGGATGTCCTAACATTACAGACAGACAGATGCCTTGAATTTAACAAATTAACACCATAAAAAGTTAGTGGTTGGATGGTTCCGTTGGCTGCGCGTAGGACTGGCGCCTGGGAAACCAGGGATCGCGATGAGTTTCATCCAGTATGGGTACTTGGACAAGACCTTTAACGCGACTCCTTAACTATGCAGCCACAAAGGGGCCCAAGTCTGGGTCTCCCTGTGCCAGTCCATAGCCCGGTTAAAATAGAGGGTTCTGTCAGGAAGGGAATAAGTGAAAGCGGAATTTCTTTGGCGAGTCCTGCAGGGATATGCCGAAAGGTAAATAAAAACAACACAGCAAAAGGTTTTTTCGCCAGCAAATTCAGACGTGTTCCAATACTCCTTTAGAATCTGGTCTGTCAGGCTTAAAAAAAGTTAGCATGATGTCAAACTTTTATTACTATCCAACTGAGTTAAATAAATATGGAAATATTAAGTCTTCCTTGTGACAACAGTAAACGCCTGTCATTTCAGTATTTCTTTTTAAGTCCAGGATCACTGATTGACAGCAACAACTGTCATGTGTACTACATGTGTACTACTTAGTTTAACCGGACAACAGTGTTGCAATCTGAATAATAATCAACCTACACGGGGCTTTGATACAAACTTAACCTGCTGTGAGTGTGACGGGTCTAAAGTTCGGTGAGGTGATCAATTCCCCTGTGTTTTTAAATTAACTTAAACTAACTCGATGAAAACCAGAACTTACTACTAAAAAGCCATGTCAACACCGGGTTAACAAAACAACCCAACAAGCGCCAACATTCACCTTTCACAAAATATTCTAAATTAACCCCAAACATTTGAACAATTTAGATCAAAAGTGAATGTCTTAAGCAATAATACACCTAGCCAAAAGTAAGCTAAACAAGCAGAGTAGTGAGATGATAAGTGCTGTAGCCCTAGCAACTCAAAACTGTTTTACTGTAGAGTTACGGATCTTATTTTATTGTTTAAACATACCTGCCTTAAATACAATTCCGCATACTGCTCAAAGGGTGGTGTCTGACACACACGGGAGCGTTTTTTCTAACAAGAGGCTAACGCCCAACCAATGTTCGCAATGTTAAGCTATGCTAGTGTCTTAGCTACTTTCCCTGCTGCTATAGGTGAACAATTCTCATACAGGAACTAGCTTAGCCTAGGATTCATTTAATATGACTAAAATTAGAGATATAAATAATGCGAGTGTAGTTTTAAAGAATCTTACTTTGAAGTCATTTCCACTGAGGTCTACTCCCCTTATGAAGGGAAGAACTCCGGTGGCAGCCATTTCTGACTCGCTGATGTCAACTGCTAAAACCTCTACTATTTTGGGTCGGGAGAGGGAGACTGTAGATTTGTTACCGCCCCCTTCTGGCTCGAGAGGAAATGCATTTTGTTTATTTGGAGAGCGTCCCCTTTCCCCGTTGTCGTTATAAGTTCACACTTGATCCCAGCCACAAAGTTGTACGCAGAAAGATCACAGCCATAGAAAATAAGTCATAAATAAATAAATACATAAATAAATAAATAATAATTACTGCTGCCTGCGGGTCATAATAATAATAAAATAAAGGGCCAAGAAGCATAAATATGACTTAAATCTTTTAGAATTCTGACTTTTTTCTCAGAATTCCTAGATCAGAGTCAGAATTCTGACCTACAGGTGTGTCACTTCCTTATATCAGAATTCTGTGATTAATTTCAAAATTCTAAGATTAAAGTCTGATTTGTTTCGGCCCTTTATTCCTGATTCTCCCAATCATCTTCCTTAAACATGACAATAATAGCTTAGCATATGGTAAAACAAACAAACAAACAAACAAACAAATAAATAAACAAAGTGAATGCAGCTAGAAGGAACAAATGCAACAGATAGTGGTAACACAAAATAAACCCAAATTTAGTACTTCAGAGCTTTTTTAATGTTACATCGTGTAAAATTTAATATTTAATAACATTTTTAAAACTGCTCCAATTTAAAAGGAAAATAAAATTAAATCAAGCAAATAGTCGAGAAAAGCTAAATAACACATTGTTATGGTAATCATTTGTGTCATGCCAACAAGAAAATATCACTACACATATACATTCCCCACATATCTAAATTCACAGAATTTGGAAATTCTCATTTTCACACATTTGTATTTTGATATATTTTAAGGATTTTATATACATTTCCAGTTTAACAAAAAAAAAAAACATGTGAAAATGAAGTTTCTTTTCAGCACTCTTCTTTTCCATAGTAAAAATTGTTAAGTAGAGGACTAAATCACAACAGAGTTATTTATGTATTTGGCAGAAGGATTCCTAATGTCACATAATCTCTGGAAATAGAGTCCAGGAACAGAATTTTTGGTTTTATCCATTTTTGCAGGTAGCCACCAAAGTAATAAATGGCTATATATATATACTGAAGCTACTAAACTAGCAAAGTAAAGCACATAAATAAAAAATAAGTACATGATTATTCCCACAGTAAAACTAAGTATGAGTTAAATTTTGTAATATTATAAAATTCACGTTTTTAGTCTGAGAAATATTAATACAGTGCCATGTATGTCTTGTCCTCTGTGATTGCCTTTGTTGTTGTGTTTTTTATCATTAAGTCATTTCTAAACTTTGTATCGATTATATTTATTTTTATTTCATCATTTTTGCCTAATTTCTAGGAGCTTCATTTAGTCAGAAATTTCTTGAGGAAATCTTTTTAAAAATTGAGACATCATGAATGTATGAAAGCTTGAGGTATTAACCCTTGTGCTATCCTAGTCACTTTAACCTTTGGAGTTGGGTCATCTAGACCCACTAGACAGCGCCCTGAACCTTTTGTCTTCAATGATTTGTGATCTTCACTGGTGTCCATGGATTACATGAACTCTTTCCACCTTTATCCACCTTTGTCATGGTAAGGAGAACACGTCAATGTAAGGGCGGGGTCATCTAAGATAGCACAAGGGTTAAAATGATTTTAATTTGCATGTTGACAATTATGATGATATCTATGCCTGTGAGTTTTTAAACATTCTAAACAGCATGGATTTTCAGCAGCATGTCACACAGCCGACTCACAACAGAGGACACACCCTGGACCTTGTCATTACCTATGGTCTGTCCACTGGGGTGTCCTCTGTTGTTGACATGGCCATATCAGACCATTATTGTGTGTTTTTTACTGTCACCAGTGAAATCCAGCAGGAAGCCTCAGTGAGAACTGTGAGGAAGCGGTATTTAACTCCTGAAGTGGCTGCAAGTTTTATTGATGTTTTTAAGCAAACTCCTGCTCAGATTTTACCTGCACCCTGTGATTTTATTGTTGATCATTTTAATAACAGACTTCAGTCTTCCATAGATGCAGTGGCTCCACTCAAAACAAAAACATTAAAAGCCACTCCTAAAATGCCATGGAAGACTGACGACATTAAGGGTCTGAAGCAGAAATGCAGGAGAGCAGAGAGGAAATACCGGAAGACGAATTTAATAATTCACAAAGACATTTTTAAAGAACAACTCAAAATCTACAATAACTCAGTTAAACGGGCCAGAACCTCCTATTTTTCAAAAATCATTTCAGAAAATAAAAACAACCCCAAATTTCTTTTTAAAACAATTGATATTTTAATAAACAAAGACTTCAACAAGTCCTCCATGCCATCATCTAATGCTGCATGTGAGGACTTCGCAGACCACTTCATGGGTAAAATCAATGCTATAAGATCAAACATGTCATCTATGCAAAACACGGATCTTAACAGACCACCAGCATTGTTTTTACCAGAAGAAACACTGGGGAGTTTTGTCCTGGTTGATGCAGAGATGCTTGGTCGAGTTGTATCCCAAGTAAACACTACAACCTGCCTTTTAGATCCCATTCCCACTTCACTTTTTAAAATATTTTATGGATTCTTTGAGTCAGAGCTTTTAAATATAGTAAATTGCTCTCTTCAGACGGGGGTCTTCCCCTCTGCCTGTAAGACGGCGGTGGTGAGGCCCCTTCTGAAGAAGAGTCAATTAGATCCAAAAAATCTGGATAACTATAGACCCGTATCCAACTTACCATTTTTAAGTAAAATAATAGAAAAAAGTGTCGCTACTCAACTGCATGAGTTTTTAAATGCCCAAAAAATTTTAGAAAAATATCAGTCTGGTTTTAGGAAAAACCATAGTACAGAGACGGCTCTTTTAAAGATCGTTAATGATCTTAGATTAAACTATGACTCACAGAAACTTTCTGTTCTGGTGCTACTGGATCTTAGTGCCGCTTTTGATACAGTAGATCACCAGATTTTATTAGACAGACTTAGGAGTCTAGTGGGCCTCTCTGGAAATGTTCTTAAGTGGTTTTACTCTTACCTTACAGATCGACACTTTTATGTAAGTATGGATACGTGCTCTTCAGGAATCCATGAAATAAGTTGTGGGGTTCCCCAAGGGTCGATTTTAGGGCCAATACTTTTTAATTTGTATATGTTGCCTCTTGGGGAGGTCATCAGGAGACACGGCGTTGACTTTCACAGCTATGCTGATGATACACAGCTTTACATCGCCGTGTCTCCTGATGACCTTGAACCTATTAACACTCTTTTAAATTGTATTTTAGATATTAAGTCATGGATGGCAGAAAACTTCTTACAGCTCAACCAGGACAAAACTGAAGTTTTAATCATCGGTTCTGAAGACAAGAGAGAGATGATTTTACCACATCTTCATAATTTTAAACCTTCTCAATGTGTGAGAAACCTGGGCGTACTTTTTGACTCTGAGCTAAATTTTATCCCACACATTAAAAATGTTGTTAAGACAGGATTTTATCATCTCAAAAACATTGCCAGAGTCCGCCCGTTCCTCTCTCTTGCCAGCACAGAGGTACTAATGCATGCTTTTATTTTCAGTCGTTTAGATTATTGTAATGCCCTGCTCTCTGGTTTACCCAAAAAGTCCCTTTCAAACTTACAACTTCTACAGAACTCAGCGGCACGAGTTCTGACGAGGACCAGAGGGAGGGAACACATTACACCGGTTTTAAAATCGCTGCATTGGCTCCCTGTGCGTTTCAGGATTGATTTTAAAATTCTTTTAATGGTTTATAAATGTTTTTATGGTCTTGGGCCTTCTTATTTAAATGATATTCTTTTAAAATATGAGCCCTCGCGGACCTTGAGGTCCTCCGGTGCTGGCCTCTTAGTTGTTCCCAAGGTGAGGACCAAAACTTATGGTGAGGCTTCGTTCTGCCATTATGGTCCTCGCCTGTGGAACGGCCTGCCGGAGAACCTCAGGGCCGCAGAGACAGTAGAGGTTTTTAAGAAGAGGCTCAAGACCCACCTTTTTAATTTAGCTTTTAGTTGATTTTAACTGCTAATTTATTCTATTAGTTTTAGTATAGGCTATTTTATGTATTTATTTTAATTTTACGCATCTTATTTTCAATTTTATGTTTGTTTGTTTGTTTTTTCTTTCTTTTTTATGTTTTTAATTTTAGCATCTTATGATTTTAGCCCCAGTGTTTCTTGAGGGGATCTTTTCCTCCAGGGATTGCCGGCTTGGTCAGCGGTTGTTGCTGCAGTTTTTGCCCTTGCTGGGGCGGCTGGGGTCTAATTTTACAGCTTTTGGCTGTGAGGGGGACCCCGGTGTTGTCCCGGTCTGGGTGGGCACTGTGGCGATGTTCCGGTGGCCAGGCTGGCTCCTGGTATGAAAGGATTCCCAGATACTGTTTCCTCGCAGCAGAGCCAAGCCATACTTGTTTGTTTATTTATTTATTTATTTATTTATTTATTCTTTTACAGTTACATAGTCATATTTCATTGTACGTGGGAGCCATGGGTCATGTGGTTTAATGGAGGGGAGTGGGAAGGGTGAAGGGTGGGTTGGGGTTTTTATTGTAATGTTGTGTGTTTACTGTTTTTAGTGTTAAAGCGCTTCGAGCTGCACAAAGTGCATGATAAGCGCTATTTTATAAATAAAGTTTGATTTGATTTGATTTGATTTATAATGGCAACCTACCATTATTTAAAAAAATGACAGTAAAAATTGTCAAGTCATTTAATGATGGTTCAAGCAAAGTCGCGGAAGACGTGAGTTAACTTCAAATTAAAGTGAGAAACCCACAGGTCTATGGTTTTGTTCGGTGTCTCAGAGAAATCACAGCTGAAATGTATTTTATTTTGAAAAAGTAAAAACGGAAACGTCCTACGTATGTAGGCGTGATGACATCATCCCGCTGTGCGTTTCTGCTGCGGTAGTGCTGTCCTGTCAACTATTTTACCGGCTAGCTAGAATTTAGAAAAGAAAAGAAAGCAAAAAAACTTAGCAGGATAATGGATTTTACAACGCGACACAACATTCAGCTCTACATTTATGATCTCTCGAGAGGAATGGCTCGCAATTTGAGCCCTATTATGTTGGGTATGTTGTCTTTTGATGAAGATTTAGATGCTACTAGTTACTTAAGCCTTAGCGAAAAATATTAATTAAAGCCTTACTGATTTTAAAGGACCGCTTTAATAGTAAAATGGTCTATGTATTAAACAATATTTAACCTCGGTTTTTATTTTATTTTTCGTTATAAAATATTCTAAATTCAGTTTAGTCGGTATATCATGCTTTACTTATATAATTGTTTTCTTGTTTTTACAGGCAAACAGCTGGACGGCATATGGTGAGTCTGTCTGTCTTGCTGACATGCTAACACGTAAATAGCGTTTCTTTGGACTATACGTTTGAATAATATACAGTAAATAGCAGCTACCGTCCTTAAAGATCGAGACAGTGTTGGAACTGGGATATGAACCACCTACAGTATGTTCTGATTAGAAGTTTAATCTCTGTCTTTGGAGCTCAAAAACAAACAAACAAACAAACAAACAAACAAACAAACAAACAAACAAACAAAGTCATGTTAGAGACAGTGTTTTAATTGTTCTTACCCTGGTCTTGCAGGCACACAGCTATTGTGGCTTATGGAGAGGAGTTTTTCTTTGGTGGGGAGGGGATTTCCAGCTGTCCACCGGTAGGAAAAACAGTCCCAACAAAATCAATCCTCTGAGCTGTAAAGTGTAAAGCGCCTATTAATTGTGGTTTTTAAAAAGCATTTATTTTTGGGTGTTTTTGTTAGGGTGGCACCATGCTGGGACCTCCTGACACGGTGGTGGATCTGGGAGAGACTGAAGTGACAGAGGACATCTTCATGGAATACCTTTCTTCTCTAGGAGAAAGCACATACAGGTCACTAAAGATTCATTTACCTTACGAGTTTAGTTTCTTTTTACAGAACAGCTGTTTAGGAGACGTGTGTAAAGTTATGCATGATAAAGGAGTACTGTTATCTTTTTACAAAAAATAAATTATGTGCTTGTGATCACTATAGAGCATACATTGTCTTGATTAAAAATATTAGTTTGAAGGTCTCATTCAACCAGTACAGTTTTTAAATATTTTTCACCTTATTTTTAGTAGGTTTTAATGGCTCATTGCTCTAAAAATAACCATAAATATAGTGGTTATTCAACATGGTCTTGGGTAAACCATATGCTCTTTTGGAGCTTGAAATTGATTAACTAGAAATATTGTGCAGATGGTTATTAACACATTTAATCAAATCCCCTTGAAGCCATTTAAAGCAAATACCCATCAAACCGCTTCCACTCCAAGCATATCTTAATTTAGCATCTACTCGTAAACAATAAGGGGACACCTTTTTTTTCTTTTCATAATTTCAAATAAATTCAGGCATCAAGAGGTGGAAAAAAATCATGTAACCATATGGAAAAGGAGAAGAAACTTCCTCCATTTATGCAATCCTCTGAAGTTAAAATTAATGTTTCATCATGAAAAAATTAAATAAAACCTTGTTTAAACTAAATGTAGCTTTTTTTCTTCTATAGTTACATTTTTAAAAGAAAAAAAATGAAATACAAATAAATTCTAAGTAGCCTTTAACTTGCTCTGAGAGATTTAAATGCTAAGCCACAGCCATGTGCGGCTTATCATCAGTCGTTTGAGAAATGTTTCTTCTAACAATAACAGCTTTTCAGACCTACTTACTTTGGGTTGAGTTAACAGAGACACACAAAGCAGCCTTTGCTGTTAATATAAATAAATATTCAGTCTTCCTTATATTTTGCCTCTGTCAGTGTCTTTAAGTTCTTTGTAACAATTCATATCTGATGATTAATCATTTATAAGTGAGTACTTTTCTAAGGCAGTAAGAAAGATTACTCTGAAACCTGAAGCAATTACTGCAGTTTTCAATTTTCCATTAAGGTGAATATCTGGTAAACTTCGGTAGATTGAATCACACTGGTTTTAAAACAAAAGCCATGAGTTAAATTACTCATCAAGGCCATGGATCATCAGATAAGATTTGACCAGAACGACATCATTTTTATGGTAAGGCAGGCAATAGAGTAATAATTTTAGTTGTCTTATTACATCCGGACAAAGACACCTTACAGTCACCGGTGAGCTCATTTAAGTGCCCAGACATATCTGATAGCTGGGAATTATGAGAAACATGTACTGACTATAAAATGCAATCATCAGTAAATCCTGGTCTATGTTGTACTGTATTTCATAATTTTGGAAACTACATTTGTACAGTTTAATAAAGGTGAGCAATATATGCCAGAACGTTTGGGCTTTTTGGAAAGAAAACTTTTTGTTTCAATCTGATATATCATTATTGTATATAAGGGCATTGAAAAAATCACAATAGTGAAAGAAGTCGGATAATGATTGGAACTTTGGTGTGCATGTAAACAAGCTTGAGTACCTCCTCAGTCCTTTATAAAACATCGACAGTGTTCTTTCGTCTTTCGTCCACTTTTCTCAGACAAACATTACCATTTTCACACTTTTGTCTCTTGTACAAAGTTCAAACCTTTTGTAGAAAAATAAGTTTAGTATTACAGAATGAAAACAAAAATCACGATAAAGATTTCTGTAAATTCAGCAAACTGCCCAAGTTTTTTACAGGAGACACACAGGAGATTGATTGACAAGGTTCACAGCTAGTCAAGACACAGAACAGTGTGATGTTTAAAAAAACTGGTAAATATAACAAGGGACCACTTTATTAGAAAACCGAAGTTTGGCTAAAAACGGTTATTTTAAGAAAACAATGATCTAAACCCACATCAGAATGGCTGAACAGACAAAGACTGTTTTGGAATGCAGGTCTCTGATCCTTGTTGACCAGTAGTGACTTGCAAGGACATTGTCCAGCTCTTTTTCCAACATTCTTTGGCTTGGTATCTTCTGAATGACATGACACAAATCCACCAAATTAACTGCAAGTAGGGCTCATACAGTATACTGAAAAGAAAACGTGTGCAACAGAGTTCCTTTATTCAAGACTTCAACCCAGTTGACTTGTTTCTAGATTAATAAAAGAACCGAGTGAGAAAATCTATTAATAATGTAGTTGCGCGTTACAATGTAGCATAAAAAATAAGTCAAAACCATTGACTGTATGAGAGAACTGGACGGAGGCAGTGTGACATCACCCATAGAAAATAGTTTACTTCCTGCTCCAACCAAATGAAGTCAATTCAGTCGACATTTTTTCACAACAATGATATCGACAAGGACGTGGAGTGAGAAGATGTCGGTAACCATTGATTGTTCCAAGTCAGTCTGAGTCGCTGTTGCTAAGACAACCACTGTCATCAATCAGGAGTGCACTTATTCAAAATCCCCACCCCTACCACTTGATACACAAAATCTGTCAATCAAACTTTTTGAACGTTAAACACGGGGGCCAGCAGGAATCCTATACTTTCATTGAGATATCTGATTGGTCAGCTTATTACTTGAATAACTTGCATGACAGAAAAAAATATAATGAAAAATTTGAATTGGAAGTAGCATGAACAAGTTAAAAAAGCTATCAGAGCTAGAATGGTTATTCTGCTATCTTATCCCTCTGGTTTCTGTGTTCAGAGGTGACCGGTATCGGCTGTTCGAGCACAACTGCAACACTTTTTCCAACGAGGTGGCTCAGTTTCTGACTGGTAGGCCCATCCCGTCCTACATCACCGACCTTCCGTCCGAAGTCCTCTCCACGTGAGTCTCAAACTCTCTTTCTTTGGGGCAAATCTGTCACTTTTCAACAGTGCTCATCAAACAATTGAGGCCTTTGTTTCCTTAAATAGGACACATAAGCAGCAGTGAGTTGTGGTAAAGCTTCTCATTAAAAATACGTTTTTCTGAGCTCCCGCTACACTTAGAGTTGAACTGTGCTGAAGTCACAAGGCCTGTCACAGCTGAGACGCAAGTTTGCCACTAACTGAGCGTGACTTTTATCTGTTTTTTTTGTTTTTTTTTTTAGCATTACTGCCTCGAGCTCAAGCAAAGATGAGGCTTAAGCTTTTCCAACAATTTTCAAAAATATACTGCAGCCATTTCTTCTTGTTTATCTCCTGCTCTGTGATCAGTTGGGACATAAGTGAACAAATGTTCTTGTCTTATTTATTTGTCTCGGCCGTCTTGGTGCAGAAAAAACAAAAGTGGATTCCGATCAAAATGACCTAATTTACTTTTAGAAGTTGATTAAAAAAGAAAAAAATCGTTTAAAAAGAGGACAGTTCACAGACAGACACATTTATCCCGCATGAAATCCCTTCTTGAATATAAGAAGATTAAAGTGAACTAAATGAAACGAAAAAAAACACCTCTGTAATGCTCTCACAAAGTAAAGTTTTAGTGGAACAAACTGTAATTCAAAAATGTTAAAAGAAAAAAGAATTTAAAAAGCAATGTCTTGTGTTTTTTGGGGGGGTGAGGTGGGGTGGGGGGGGTGATAAAGATGAGCTTTGTCTTGTGGCCTGTGATTGATGAGTGCACTTTGATTGCTGTGGTTGCATAGCCACTAGAAAAATCAAACACTATTTTGTCAAAGCAAATAAAATGTGTAGTTATTTAAAACCTTCCCTTAAAGAAGGCCACACATTGCTATTTAGTGTGTATTTTGTTCCTCTCATGTCTACCACAAAGAGATTTGATTCTCCTCCCAGTTTAAGGTTAGGCTTCTTCTTCTCAGTTGACTTATCTCATACAATCACAACCAGGCGTATTGCAAAAACTCCAGATGTTAGGGGGAAACGGGCTGAAAGACTAGAGCGTTGGCCTGCAGCATCAGCATTTGTGAACCCTGCAGATTTGTTTTACGCACTCATCGTCCGACTACAGATTATCAGTGTTATAAAAGATAGCATCTGTTTGATGTGGAGTTGTGTTTCTGTTCAGTGGTGTACAGTGTTGATCTGTGTGTGTCTTTCAGGCGACCCAATTGTGGTGTTTTTGGCGCATTGAAAAGTTTTCCTCTAAAAAAAAATGTGGAACATTTAGGTGGAAGCGTACTTTCTCTTCCAAACTGTATCTTTATCGTTTGTTTCATAAAGGAGTCCACTGTGAATTAGTACAAACTAATGCCCAAGTCCCACGCACAAGGTCCATGGAGGGTTGTAGACAGGAGCGGCTGTATTTTAAGGGGAGTGCTGATGTGACTTGCCGTTTTCTTGAGGCTCGTGCGGCCATCTTAAGGGATGTTACAGTGATGAAAGTCTTCCGGGAATTCCCGGAAATCCGGGTTTTTGAGCAAACCGAACGTACTTTCCGGGAAATAAAGACCTGATCTTTACGGACAAATCGCTTTCCGGATGAAAAAATGGTCTGAAATCGGCGAATTTTAGCTTTATTTTCTAAATTTCTCCGCGGATCGCTTCCTCTATGGGCGCGGCCATCTCTCGTCTTCCCGGCCTATTGACCAATGACGGGACGTTTTAGTTGCTTTCGGATGCGTCGACATCTCTGATTGGCTCTGTCTGTACCACGCGGTCAGCGTGACAGATTCCCTAGAGACCAAAACTGGCTGACCCACGCTAAACTTTCACAAACAAATCTGAAGAGTTTGCGATCAAATTTGTGTTAAAATAATGGCGGGCATCGTCATTATTGAGCGTGGTCACGACCTCAGTTGTGAGAAGACGATAAAAAACAAATTGAAGTGGTCTTGGCTGGAAAAAAAATATTTTTAAGGTAGTGTAGGTCAAATGCTTTTTGTGTAAAATAATCTCAAAACCAAATTCAGAAATAATTTCAGTTTTGGTTTTGAGTTTCAGTTTTTATTTTGAATACATTACTCTATCTAATTTATTTGTATTTCCTAATTACCATGATTTAGTTCAGTATAATTGACATTAATTATAAGTATTTGGTGGTTTGGACCCAGACTGCCTTAAAAAAGAATGTTTACAATGTTTAATTTAGTTTGTATGTTTGTTTTGATATTTCCCAGATTACTTAGTATTGGTGTTAAAGAATTGATGTATTATGTTATAGAAAGATAGTTTAAATAGATCCCATATTTTGATGTAATTATAGTTTGAGAAAACAGTGCAAGTGGATGTTGTACATCTGTCATTTCTAAAGCAGAAATAATGTACAAATAAATGAGGTACTTTCATAGAATATCATAGTTACTGGTGTTCTTTTTGCCATTTGGGGCTTTGATGTTACTATATTTTAGCAATTGTATCTTTTGCAGATTTTAGGAAAAGCTTAGATTGTAGGATTGTGTTACTTTGAGCAATGATCCAAATTCTTTTTTAGGACCAGCAAGTCCTTAATGTTAAGTCAAACTAGGGGTTTGAATGACAAATCATGATGCTCCAATTAGTCTTAGTTTCTTGATTAAGAAGTGAATAACGAGCTGCCAGAATGTACCAGAATGCATCTAAGACTATGTATTTTTCAAAAATTTCTCTCTGCGCCTCCATATCGCTCAAAGAAAAGTTCAGGGATTCTTTCCTTGCCTGACTTTCATCACTGATGTTATGAAAATGCAAAGTGCAATTGTTGTGTGTGTTTGGTAGGTGTATCATGATGTTAGGTTAATGTTAGTCACACGCACTTGTGTTGTACCAGTGATGCTGTTCTATAGTGTCCTTATGCCACATTTAAGTCTTTTAGTAAGGTGCACGCACTGGCTCTTTACTGACTGCGCATAAATGCAGCATGCAAAAGGTGTGCCGGTGATGCACAGGTGACCATAGGACGCCTCCACAAACTACACCCTGGTTGTGTAATTTCCTAATTTCGAACAGTCAGACTGCGACCGAGGAGCCCCCAAGGAGCCATGTTCGCCTGCAGAGAGTCTGTATCCACTTGTAAGGGTATTTGTAACAGAACTCCTGACTGCTACGGACTGTCAGCTACTCTGGCAAAATAAACTGCATCCACGGCTGCTTCACTAGCTCTTTGGGACAGAGCTAGCGAAAGGCATACTTTAAAACCAATATAATGTGTTACTTTTTCAGTCGGCATTTCAAATTGCCACTGGATGAATGTTGAGACAACCTGCGATGTGCTGTACTGCCTTCTGGCAAGTGAGACAATGTAAAAAAATTACATGCACTTTTTTTTTTTTTTTAACTCAACGAATTTTGTTTTGCTTCAGCTCTGAACATCAAACTGACTCCTGTTTCATCTCCAGGCCGTTCGGGCAGATGCTGCGGCCCATCCTCGACTCCATCCACATTGCCCCCCCGGGAGGTCATGTCATCAACGGGGGAAGAAACATGTAACCTGACAAAGCAGTGCGCCCCCCAGGTCACTTTCATTGTAGTCAGTCTGAAAAAAAGACTTAACATTTACTCTTCATGTGAGCCAACAGTACCAACCGGACGGATCCTGACCTCCGTCAGGAAAGGCTGCCCGTCACGGCAATACACTGCAGCACCTGATCTTGTCTTTAAAAGTTAAATTAAAAAGTGTATTTATTAATTGATTGTTTGTACTAAAGCAGCATTATGGGGTTCTAGATTCAGTTCCAAACTGATCTTTTTAAGTTTAGTTCTAAAAAATTAAGCTCTTGACTTAATTTAGAACACAAAACAACAAATAAGTCTTCTCCCAAAGTTTGGACAGGAAGTGACATCATCGTAACCTCCATCATAAACTTAAGTATTTCTGATTCTATCATCCAATGTCAGATAAGTTCTAAAACCAGCATACCTCCTGCACATGAGTGCGTCCAGCCATTGAAAGTTCTGTTGTGAAGAACAACTTGTTTCTTAAGTTTTAAAATTTAGAATTTATTTGAAAGCTATTTAAATCTCTTTAAGGGTAGGAACAGGATAAAAATCATAGTATACATTAATATTTTTGATCCATATTATTTTCTGAAATATCATTGCTTTGTCACATTTTCCCGATCACACTTCCAACTGACTGCAGTGGATTTATCCGACCTTGGTGGGGAAATGTTTGTCATAATCAATGGGGTGAGGGGTTGGTCTTTTTAAAGTTGAACATGTCTCCATTTTGCCTCTTTGAGCATGTAATAATTATAGCTTTCACTTTGTTTCCTATTAGT
Organism: Oryzias sinensis; assembly: GCA_037389245.1. Classification (NCBI taxonomy): domain Eukaryota; kingdom Metazoa; phylum Chordata; class Actinopteri; order Beloniformes; family Adrianichthyidae; genus Oryzias; species Oryzias sinensis. Next base: position 7,161,768 of record CM074506.1, on the reverse strand, counting down.
TCTCTTGCACCTTTAATTATTATTCATTTTTTTTTCTATTTGTGACGATTGTGTTGACTCCATATGTTGTAATTCCCCATTTTTAGCATGATTGACCCTAAACACTGAGGGAGCAAATCTACAAAAAATCAAAATGACTGCAAGAATTTGTTATTTAGTGAGATAAAAAAGAAATATCAAGCCTAAAGGTGACATTTCATTGACTCCAAACATTTACTGTTGTAGGTTTCCGTGAAATTATTGTTGACCCCTGCTGTAGTCCTCTAACCATCACCAGAGTTTGTCTGGAAAACGCACACCTCTGTGCCTTTGCCCCCCCGTCTGCTTCGCCAAAGCATAATTACAGCTGTCATACATTGCAATGGCGTAGTGCAAGACCAAAATGGGTCAAAAAGTAACTCACGGTGCACTCAGAGGGTCACACCTCTGAGCTGAGGCTTCATAAAGGTGCAGAAACATTCCGGTATAGCTCTATAGCCTGTAAGCTCTCTGCAAGAGTTCTACTACTTTAAAGCAGTTAATCACTTTTTTCTTATGTAAAGAAATCCCATGTGGACCCCACTGAACTTGAAATAAGGATAAGGTTTATCCAGTGTTCATTTTTGTGCAATAAAGAAGACAGTCTGCATCTCTAGTTAAAGCGTTAAAACTTTATTTTGACTTTAAAATAAAAACTAATCTAGTTTTCTTCCCCCTTTGAGGAGACTGAACTCTGGGTTTTGAAAATTTGTGTTTGATTTTCCTACGAAATGCAAACCTGACCACTGAAATGTAGTTCTAAACTCGTCCGCTGTTGCTTCTACTTGTTTTTGTTGCTTGCTGTAATGTAAACTTGCAAATTGTAAGACAGTTTGTGGATACTAATTCCACGATTTAGATGGTGAAACTGTCCATAAGTATATTTATGCACATTGTTTTGCTTGCACATTTGTTTTTGTAAATCTACATTAAAGCCATTGACTGCAAATATGAGAACCTTTGATGTTTTTTTCCCTCTAAACTCACTTATGTAAGGTTCTACCTGTGGTACTGTATGACTTCAGGACAGATGGAACAGTTCTGCGCATCTGCTTGTCACGGTGCTGCTAAATAGCCAGAAAAGATTATTAATTGACATATTTTCCTCCCAAATTAAGATGTTTGAATGATCTAATCCAGGGCTGGGCAAACTTTGTGAAACATTGGCCAGAAAGGGTTTTAAAACTTGACAAACCTGGAGTGTTTTAATCTACCCCATGAGAGAAAGAATTAACTCGGAATCTGGACAAAAACATCAATTTTGATTGAAAATGAATATGTAGATTTGAATGCAGAACATTTTGGAATTTTTGTTTCATAATTGTCACTTTTTTCTCATTTTTTGTGCCAATTGCACCAATTGGTTGATGACCCTCAGGGAAAAATTACACATTTAGAGAAATGGTGCTTTCATGTGGTGTTGGAAGGATCGTTAAAATGACTGAAAGAGAGAGAGAGGGGTAGATCTTTTGGACATTGTTGTCTCAAAGTAGCTCACATGCCAAATAAGTGTGGACACCTCTCAGGTACATGAAGGTCTACTGTTGCCCTGTGTTTCAAACTCCTCTTTCAAATGAAAATCAGTTTGGATTTCTTCGTGAATTTAGTTTGAAGGAGTTCAGATGAGACAAAAAATCCAGGTTTTTTTAGTTAAAGTGTAATTTTTTTCAGTCAGTTGTGGTTTGCGAAGCCATGTCATCTGCCGATGTTGGTCCACTGCAGTTTATTTAGGTCAATGCAGGAGATTTTAGGGACCTTCATACTTCTATCTGCTGACCACTATGACAAATATACAAGTTCTTTTTTTTCTTTTCTTTAACTTGTCCTGTCCAACAGCTGGGCAAGCAGATGAGAACTGAGGGCCTCTTGTGTCGGACATATTTTACTTTAACAACAGGGGTTTTTTAATCTTCAGACAAACCAAAGGTATGTCTGAATAAACCCCTTTTGTAATTGTAACAAACTTTATTAATTTCAATCATGTTTGAAAATCTTTGGTGTTGGACCGGACGGGAAAGAAAAGAAGAGTGAAAAATGTTAGAGAGGGGGGGTAAGAAGGGTGATTATAGGGGGGGGGTAAGACCATGAAGCAGCATAGAGCAGCAAGTTTACTGGATGTTTATCATTAGGGTAAGGTTCAAATGTAGTAATTACTTGTGAATTCCCTAGGGTCCAAAAACAACTCCCTGCCACACAGGCCAGATAATACAAAGCGAAAACAAAATCCTAGCCAGCAAGGCTGGTGGACAGCACTGAGTGTCCTCTTAAGCCAATGTGGGCACAGGGGGCCACCACAGAAACTACGGACAAACCCATCTGGTACCCACATTTTCTGCCTACTTTTTAACCATATGGAGGCCCACTTGGCCTTGCTTGCTGAGATGTAATGATGTTGTCCGTCCACTTGGTGTCAGGATTCCACCTTTCATAAAATAGTGAAACAAAGTTATTTTTATGATTAAATGCGAGTACATCTGGAGGGTGTACATAGTCAATATGCAGCAGTTTAACAAATGAAAAGTCTAAATTATTCTGTTTAAGTGCAACAAATTGTCAGGATACATCCAAGGCAAGTCCATGCAATTGAATTAGATGTTATTAACTCGCATTTATGGTGTGACAAACCAATATATAAGCAGTCAGCTTTAATCATAGATGAATGTCCCCCACCCTTTATGACATACAAATTCAGTCAATCAGCAATTATTTTTCTATTTTGGTGTCTTCTGTTAGTCATTAATCAGCTGACCTTCTGACCCGAAGTTTTGTGCTATGATCCATAAAATCACGTCCTCTCCGTGTCTAACCTGTCTCTGTTAGGCAAAGGCTGGTTCACTGCGCGGTAATGTTGGTAACACAAAAGAGGAGCTGCCTGAAGGTAGGTGCACTTCCCACATCCTTTGCTGGGATTGTTGACAGGCTGAAAGTGATGTGTTTTGTCCAGCAGGGACAAGAGCCACGAGTTACGAAGAGAATAAAAAAAGTCTGAAAAGAAAAAACAAGGAGATTTTAATGGTTCCCTTAAGAACTCAAGTGACCAGAAGCAACTACTGCCATTCTTAGCTACAAGCAGTCAGAGTCTTGTTTGTGTGGTGTTTTTAATATTGATGCCTGAAGTGGAAAAAAACATGATATGGAGCACCTCAGGCATCTTATAGCCAATAACTTGTGCAGGTTTTTGGATTCTAGTGCTTGTTATCAGGCATCTATGTATAGAAAATATCCTAAATTCACTTACAAACAATAACAATATTCCAACTTGGAGATTTTTTTGTTAAGAACACACTTCAGGAAATATTCTATGGAGCAAAATGACTACGATATTCATAAATCTTAATTCTGGAAGTTTCTTTTAGTCGAATTCCTGAATTAAGAGATTATTAGATTTATTCCATGGTCCGGGTGAATACTCGATTCTGATTGGCTGCTGGGTGTGCGTTAAAACCTGATAACCGCACGGTGAAAAAAGAAGTTCTGGTCGCCTAGCTTAAATGTTTTGTATCATTGTGCCGGCTTCTTTAAAAACAACCTTGCTTCATTATTTGACAAAAAAACAAGCGTAAGAAGTGAACTTTCTGAACTGATGCTTTATTCAACCCATCGGAAAGATAAGCATATATCGCAGAATCTTGACTGCAGCGGTGGTGCTGCACGACACAGACTATTTGTTACGTAGCGCGCAGCTTTTTGTGAGAAAAGCGATCCAAATCGGAAAAAAAAAGAAGAATTAAGGACTAAAAACTGGTTAATATTTGTTGCTTTTGTAAGTGAACCATCCCTCCTTCCCGTGGAGGGTTCAGCTTCCACGGCATGCGTTAAAAAGTAATAATGCACACTTCGCCGGCCATTAACCCTTACAATACAATACAACAATGCAGAGACTACCTGAAAATGTAAATTTGGAAAATGTTACATGAAGTCCAGACTGAGTGCAGTTTATTTAGTGAAGCACTCTCAACATTTGAAAGATAGGATATAAATATATCAACTGGAAAAACAGTTTGAACAGCCAAAAAATATTAAAACAATATGAATTAGATTAAAGTACAAAATTATCTGGAATAAAAAGTACATTAAAATATTTTGTAAAACAAAACCTGGTTGAAGGGGCTTTTCTGTACCAGAAATGGACAACCATTTTTAGGACACTTATATATGCTAAAAGAGAAGATCAAAAAAAGACAATCTCAACAAGAGATTGAAGGATTCAATGAATGTTAAAAGCTTCGAAATCATGTTAGAAAACCCCAATTTCACACAGTAGACCAAATTAATGTTCGTTATTTCTAGAAAAGTAACCAACATTAATTGAGAACCAGGATATACTCAACACATAATTTTAAAGTGCCATTTAAATTCTATATTTTCTGTGAATGTTTGCAGGACTCCAACAACATAAAATACCAGATGAAGCAAAACAAAACAAACAAAACATTTTTTGCAAACAAAAAGCGAGAAGGTTAACTTTATTGTATGCCACTCATCAAGTTCTAAGAGGAAGTAAACATAACTCTACATCTCTTTGCTGAAAGGTTGAATTAGCCTGTCAAAGACGCCAAAGACCAATTTAACCTTCTTTCACCTTGAAGGCCAAATATCAAGAATACACTCCTTTAACTCCTTTGTGCTATCTTAGATCAAATCAAATCAAACTTTATTTATAAAATAGCGCCTCTCATGCATCCACGAGCATCCCTTGCCCATCTCACGAGCTCACAGTCAATCCTGTTCGCCAAGACTTTACTGGTTTCATCACGCCCGGTCTCGCCTCAGCTGCCTTCAAGACCTCCGCCGGACACGTGGCCTCCACGACGTCACAACTAAATTTCCCAACGCTGACGGCGAAGCACACCTACTACCATTACTACAATCCTTTACATTATTATATTCTGACTAAAAATAAATCTCAAGACTTCCTGGTTCAAGTTTACTTCTGCAAATCCAAGGCGGAGTCACTAAATGGCGCCACCTTACCTAAAGGTAGTCTGTTTAATTTATCAGGCCCAGAGAAGCTAGCCATGGAAACATATGTTCAGGAATCTTTAGCATCCGGTCATATCCGTCTCTTCCTTCTCCGTGGCGGAGCAGGCCATGAATTCTGCATTGATTACCGCAACTGAATCAAGTAACGGTAAATAAGTTCTTTAGTCGACTTGATTACTGTAACAGTGTGTTTACAGGACTACCAAAAAAATCCATCAGGAAACTGCAGCTTATTCAGAACTCTGCTGCCCGGGTTCTCACAAGGACCAAGAAAGTGGACCACATTAGTCCAGTTCTGAGGTCTTTGCACTGGCTACCTGTCTGTCAGAGGATAGACTTTAAAGTTCTGTTACTGGTTTATAAAGCTTTGAATGGTTTAGCACCAAAATACATGGCTGACCTCCTGACCCAGTATGTACCAGCCAGACCTCTCCGTGCTTCTGGATCCGGTCTTTTATCAGTTCCTAAGGCCAGAGCTAAGCATGGAGAAGCTGCATTCACTTTCTATGCTCCAAAGATCTGGAATAGACTTTCAAAAAAAAAAAAAAAAAAACAGGAGATCTGCTGAAAGACTTAGTGTCTTTAAATCCGGGTTAAAAACTTACCTGTTCTCAGCTGCATTTAATTATTATGTATTCAAAAGTTTATGTCCACACTGTTTATGCTTTTTTTTTAATTCAAATCGTGTTTACTATCTGTCATGATTCGGAGGAGCGGCAGACCCAGATGCTGGAACCCAGAATGAGGATGCAGGTAGATGAGCGGTAAGAAAGGGTTTTTATTCTTTCCTTCCAGGAAGATGGGGCTAGCGTGAATGTGATCCAGAGAGGAGCGAAGCTTGAGGCGTGGCTGGAGGTAGTAGCGCGGCTAGTGGAGAGTGGTGTTTCCAGAACAGCAGGGGGGCTCGAACTGACTTCCACTCAGGTGACACTGGTGAGCAGGAATCCTGAGACAGGAATAATAAGGTTAGTTGCAAGATCAGCATAGGATGCATAAACATGAGCGAGACTGAGACCAGGTTAGTCACCATAAGGGGTAACGATCTGGCGATGAGTTGTGGAGCTGGGTCTCCTTAAGAAGGGCAGAGTTGATGAGGATGAATTGGTCACAGCTGGTGGAGTCAGGAGCAGAGCAGAGGGGCGGGGCTGACAGAGGTGCCATGACACTATCTTTTAATTTTATTTTAATGATCACATTTGTACTATTTGTTTTTAATTGTTCTTTTAATTTTTTATGTAAAGCACTTTGAATTGTCTCTGTACAGGAAATGTGCAATATAAATAAATTTGCCTTGCCTTACCTGATATCTTTATTAAATATTCAGCTCAATACTGTTTTTGTTGTTTTTGTTTTGTACAAAGTTGTCCTGTGTGAGCAATCAAAACACTAACTGTCACAAATGGAGTTACAAAAATAAACTGCATCCACTGCTGTGCATTGCTATAGGGATATGGTCATCTTCCACAGCCATGAACACAATTCTTCAGCATCTTTACAATTCCACAAAGTTATGATGTTTCACCTTTAAAGAAGAACAGGACAGAAATATTGAGGAAGTAAGTAATATCTAATTTATGACATTTTGGGTTCCAAAGATCCTTCCGAATGATTGTACCAAATCAAATTAAGGTAATTTTGTGATGGTGTTGGGGTAAAGCTATTGCTAAGACACATGAAAAATTAAAAACCTGATGCACTATCCACATGAGGGAGGAGCTACTAGAGATGTTAGTGTGGCAACAACAGTGATGTAAGTTTTTGGGCACAAACTAATTATTTTTATGCAGGATCACACCAGGCACAGACGCAGTTCAAGGGTCTCTTAAATTATATAATAATAATGGATTAGATTTATCTGCCCTTTTCCAGACGCTCAAAGCGCTTACATTGTGGCCATTATTCATTCACTCCTCATTCATACTTGGTGATGGTAAGCTACGGTTGTAGCCACAGCTGCCCTGGGGGAGACTGACAGAGGCGTGGCTGCCATTTTGCGCCTACGGCCCCTCTGACCATCACTGGGATCATTCATACACATCCACACGCCAGTGGAGTCAAACTGGAGGCAAGGAGGGTGAAGTGTCTTGCTCAAGGACACAACGACATTTGGCTGGTGGGAGCAGGGAATCGAACCGCCAACCCTTCGATCATTGGATGACCTGCTCAACCACCTGAGCCACTGTCGCCCCAAATGATATAATTTATTATAATAAAAAAAAGCAGACAGTCATAAAATACTAAGAACAATCTTGTGCTCAGCTTTCCTACACCCAGCAGACTGGTGGGGAGAGAAACCTAAAACAACTAAACACCCCACTCACATGCACCATGCCACACACAAACGGTGAAGGTAGAGGGAAGTCAAACCCAGGAAGCATAGCACACCAGTAGGACCACACCACCTGTAACCGGGTTCTCATGAGGGGCTAGTTCTGAAGATAGATTAAAAACATTAACAACAGTATACGCCTGCACACACATTAAACGATATTGTCACTCAATCCGGGCCCCCTCCAAGAAATGACATCTGATGATTTTAAATACAGATCTGGACTTGGATTTCTTCACTTCACTGTCAGAAGTTTGCTGCCAAAATTGGATTTGAGTAAGCTATGGGTTTTCACAACCCATAGTGGGATGGACCAACTTCATCCAAACCAGAAACAGTTTCCTCTCTTTATGATGTGCTCCATATTCTCTGTAACACATACATTATATTAATGGGAGATCTCAATTGGAATAAATTGTTAATAGGTTTTTCTTTGTTGGGGGATCGGCCGGGCTGCTGAACTGTCTGCTGCAGGTTCTGGGGTGTCGGGTGCCGGGCCTCCTGCCTTTGCTGGACCATTCAATGTGATCAAGGTACACTCTAAGAAGCACAAATTCATTCAACCCACCGGGTTATTTACTTTTGCACAAATATGGGCATGGGTATTGTTTTTACACCCCTCTCCAAGAAAATTGATTGTGAAAATCTTGTGTGCACATGTCTGTGTGCATAAGTTCATTTCAGAAAAAAACCTGTAAAAAGTTGTGTTCAGACTATTAGTTGGTGTGTTTTGATGTGTATACGTGAGAACTAAGTCATTATGTTATGACTCTGTATTAATGACTGTTCCCCCACCCCCTCCATCTCCCCCATGATAACCCCTTTCCCCTATCTCAAACATCACACTCTCTCTTTTATTTTTCCATCTGGTCCAACAAGGAATGGATATAAACATTATAAATAAAGCTTAGCCATCAATACAAAGGGTTATTTTTTTATCTTTTTTTATTTTTTTTTACAAATATACACTTCATCCACAAACCTCCATTTTACCAATAAAATCTTTCCAATACAAGAGGTCCTTAGCTCAAATCTGCTTACTCAGCTGTTGGGCATGAAAGGTTAAACAACAAACAAACTCTGTGACCCCTCCTCAGCTGTTGAGAAAACCTTTTTATTTCTGCTTGAATGGACCAGAAGCGAGCTGAAATATTTCCTTTTTCACAGCTATCTAACATTGTTGTTCAACAGGAAGTCATTTGGATTTGCCTCAACTTCTGTAAATAATCTTTCAAGAGACTGTGTTGCTGGGAGGAAGAGACTCGCAGAAAGTTGATTAGTTTTATCATGGTGCCCATTACACTGCTACACTCTTTGTTCAGAGAGGCACACAGAACACTCAGGTGGATAATACTGTGGTATGCAATGACATCTGAGTTATCTTCTTTAATCCGCGTTACAGCCCCTGCTTTTTTTCCTACCATGGCTGGAGCACCATCTGTAGTGACTGAGCTCCCCTTTTTTTGGATCAACACCCCTCTGTATCAGCATCTCCTTAATAGCCTCATATATGTCTACTACTCTTGTGTGCATCCCAAGACAGAAAGGACCCCCATTAGTGTTCTGTTTCAGGTGCCCCAGCTGGGACGTAAACTGGGGCCCTTCTTGCTGTGAGGCAAGAGCACTAACCACTGCGCCCATGTGTGGACTCGTCAATGGCTAATGAAATACATTCTGCACCCTGCAAAGTTTCCTTAAGCTGTGACCGCAGATCACCTGCTCATTTGAGATCTTCTGTGGAGGTGGGTGACAATGGGATTTGTTTAATTTTATCAGCAAGTTTGTCTATTGGTCTGCCTCCCAGGAGCATCTCTGCAGCGCTACTCAAGCACAAAGGTCACATCTTTGAAGGATTTTTTATGTTGCACCCAAAATCCACCAGAGTGCACACTCATCCGCACATTGTTGCACAGTAAAGTGTTTGATGAGTTGGGTTGATGTCTCAAATAGAACTCTTAGCTCATTTATTTTCTGCACTCTCACCTCAGACGTTTGTTCAAAATGTTGGTGTTTGCTTTTGTTTTTTGACGTTTGATATTGGCGTGTCATCCTACCAGGTGTTGATTTTTTTCCCTGCTAGGCGCTAATTTTTCATTTTTTAGCTTTCTAGTCCAGAGAGAACAGTATGTTGGTTCGGATGTGGACCGCAGTCTGCCATTTCTTTATATCTGGTCTTGTCATATAGAAAACCAAAGATTTAAAACAGTTGAGCACATGTTGGGGAAACATTCAGAGCTGTTTAAAGATGAGTTAGGGACACTCAAAGATGTCAAAGCAACCATCATAATGAAGCAGAATGCACGCCCCAGATTTTTCCAAAACTGCCCACTAACTTTTGCTGTGAAAAACCAAGTTGACAAAGGAGGGGAGGAATATTAACGCAGGTAAAATTTAGTAGGAGGACAGCAACAGTGGTCCCATTAGTGAGACAAAACACTGACATTATGCAAGGATTACAAAGTAACCATGAATGCAGTGTCAGACACTGAGATCTATCCCCTTCCAGGAATTGAAGAACTCTTCATCAAGTAGAGGAAAAGTGTTTTCCAAGATCAACCTTGCATCACCATATCAAGAAGTCCAATTGGGGGATGCTTTAAAAAAAGTACACAACAATCAACACACACTGTGGATTTTTTTGTGTTAATTGTCTTCCTTTTGGAATAAGTTCATCCCCTTCCATTTTGGATGTGTTTGCGTACTCGGCCGACTTGTTGGTGATCAGAAAAACTGAGCAGGAACATCTGTGCAACCTTGACAAACTCCTTCAGCAGTTGAAAGAAAATGGATTTCAGCTAGAAAGAAAAAATAAAGTGAGTTCAACAAACCACATATTGAATACTTGGGTCATTTGTTCAATCAAAGTGAAGTACACCCAGAATTGGTGAAAGCTATCCTAGAGACCGCAACACCATCCAATGTGAAGAAGTTACAATCTTTCATTAGGCTGGCAAACTACTACGGATGCTTTCTACCAGGGCAAACCACTGTATTGGCACGACTGTAGAAATTGCTAAGGGATGATGTTACATGGTTTATGGGAAAGGAGCAACAAAAGCTTTTAATATAAATGCTAAACAGACAGCCAGAACTACAAGAACTGACTATAAACTTTCAAAAGTTTGTAGTTTTGTCAATGAAAGATGGCACTTCCCAGTGGAAAACCTGAAAGCATTCCACATGCGAAGAAATGAACTTTCAACAGAGCAAAGCTGTGTTTTCTGGTGGACTCATGTCAGTGTGACAACCAAACTGAGAAAAGTGGTGTTAAAAGAGTTAGACAATTATGACCTCCATTGTTGTTGATTAGCTTTGCGTTTGCTGTAGTCACACTACCATGACTCAAAGCCACACAATTGGTCTTTACCCCCCACATGAGCCATCCAATTGCCTGGACCCTTCTAAACTGGAATGTACTCTACTGTACCGCTCAGTGGAAAATAGGCTTTATATTCTCCTCCATGTAGGTTTTGGACTCCACTTGCTGATCCCTTCATCAACATGTCACAGCCCAAAGCTGAGTTTCTGATTGGTAGATGCAATGTAAATTATTTGCCAAAGTTCAGGTATTTGAACTTGCGCCACCATTCCCCACGAGTCCAAATTTTTTCTTGCTCCCAAAATGTGCAAAGCAGGACCTCTGATCACATCTGTACATTAACTTAACATTGACACTCGGCTACTTGCACTCACTGGAGTGTTCAATGAGATGAAGTATACATCAGGAAATAATCAGTTTTTCAGTTTACTTCCTCATTCCCTATATTTGAACACAAGCATGGTTGATGTTTTCTTTGTTTATTTATTGGATATGCAATCTCATGTATTCATGTCTGTGTGCAGAAGGAAATACCAGTCGAAGTGAATCTTCTAGGAATACTGTAAATTTGCTCAAGACTTATAAACAGCTATGGATGCCATGTGATGGTGTGTGTGTGTGTACATGTGTATACAAGCAACAATGCATATAATTTACACATGACAGGGATCTTATTCCATGACCTTGTATTATCGGCCTCTCTCTGTCTCCCCTACTCTCGTCCTATCGGAGCGGCTCAAGTTCAATAAAGTTCAGCTACAATTACAAAAAGGGATTATATCAACACAGTCAAAGAGGCACAAACAACCCAGATTGTAAAAGCAAAACATGTCCATCCCAAAAGAAACTCACTGCAATCTGTGCAATCATTTGGTGCACAGAACAAAAAAAAAAAAAAAAAAAAAAAAAGGGCTCCTCTTCCGTGGAATTGCGTCTTGTGTGAACACAGCTTCAGTTAATTGGATAATAAAAGCACAGCATTCCTTTATATTATATCCTTTGGTGAAAATGTAGAAACAAAAATATGCATATATCTGTTGTGATTTGAGTTTAAAGCTGTGTAAACACTGAACATGATTCGAGCAGCAGAAGCGGCCAGTTTCAATGTTAAGTCAATCGAAGGGCGGAGCACGAAGGTCTGGCAGCAGCGCAATTTGGGCGGAGTTCTACAGCGGTCCAGAGTAAAACAATTTCAATTCAGGAGAAATAGCCGCATCGCATCAACCAATCAGGCACTCAATGTGACGTTTTAAGTGACAGTGGGTATAAAACACATCCAATATGGTAGATCAATCCAATAGTTCTCCTAAACTTCCATCCATTTTCTACCTACTTTGAGGCGTAGGCGGGTACACCCTAGACAATCTGTCGCAGGGCCCATGGAACTGGAGCGATCACGATCATTATGTGGGCTCCCAGGAGGCGATCTGGCGGCCACACAGAAAGCCGCTGCGGCATTAAGGAGGTAGCCTGGTCGAGCCTCCTTAAACTAATGAGCGACCTTGGGCACCTTTCAGGCAGACTACTCTAGCAGTGTTTTACTCGGTTACTCCCCTTGGGCAGTACAATTAATCAACTCACATGTTAAGCATCGTATTTAAGTCCAGGTGTTCCTTTACCGCAAACGCTGCGTTCGTCGCCCCACCCTCCTCCCCGGATTCCACCTGTGAGCACCGTTAGGGGTAGTTATTATCCAAAAGTTTTATGGAAATCTTATCTCATGAAATTGTACGGAGCTTTATGCCAAACGAAAAGAATATGAATGTCATGGTGCCTCTGGGAGCTCTCCTCTCCCTCCCCTCTCTGCTCTGATCCTGATCATCACCAGCTGTGGATCCTCCAGCCCTTCTTATGGAGATCCAGTGCCAGCATTCATCACCAGTTCGTTGCTCTTCTACAGGGCTTAGTCTGGTCACTCAAGTACCTTGCTCATGAAAGTTTGCCTCACGCTAATGTTATGTTTACGCCTCGCCTGCAGGAATTATCCTCCAGGAGTGTCCACCTGGTTTCCAACTCCAGAGCTACTCCTTCGCCCATGTTCCGTAGTGACCGTTCACCACGCCAAGTCCTCCACACAAGCCCTCTCCTTAAACCCTCCAGTCATGCCCCAGTCGAGCATTCCGATTCTCGTCATACTAAGCCTCCACGGGACTCTGCCTCCACAGTCATCATCGGATCTACGTCCAGGAAAATAAATCTGTTTGAACTTACCTGCTCATTCATTGTGATCCTTCCGGGTTCCAGGGTCTGGGTCCGTCTCGGTGTTCTGAATCATGACAGTGAATGCCAAACTTAAACAATGTGAAAACCAAAACTAAAAGTGAAAATAAATATTTTTTACTGCATGAGTTGTCTGACTGAAATGATATTTTTCATATTTTCCTCGAGAAAATAATAAAAGTGGTCCCCTGATTTTATTCTTGTTATATTTGTACCCTCTCTGGGTAATGCAGAACAGCAAGCCTTCAAAGGGGGGTCAGGGAGGGACGTAAAGACCGCGGAAGCGACTGTCTTTCAGACACAGCTAGCGAAAATAATTGTATAGCTCTTTAAAACAGATAAACCTGATGTCTCAACATCATCTGAGTTTTCCATGCATTTTCAATGCATTTTAAATTAGATAAATGCAAACACCGCTCCGTGTAGCAATCAGGCTGAAAACTTTAGCTAGTAGCTCTTCCCACACGCTGCTGGGTTTTCAAGCTTAAGGAACACATTTATTGACAGGTGGTGAGCAGAGAATTTGATGCGCGGAGAAAGAAAAGCAGCAATCGCGAATTTGCCGCACGAATCCCGTTTAGTGCAAATGCAGCACACATGAATTAAAACCTTTAGTGTATAAATATGATGGAGATTTTTGGGTTTGTTTACCATGCAGAATTAGAAAATTATAGGAAAAGCAATTGTCGAGTTATTTCTTTTAATTTTCAATGCTGCCCAACTTGAATGGCTCAGGAGACAATGGAGGACACTGGACAACTCCACTCATTTTAACTTCTTTTTATTTTCAACAAAGAATGGATGAGAGCTTGATAACCTTGAAATAAAACAAAAAATAATTAAACAGATATCAGAAATGTTTGTCAGAAATGTGCTGTTATTTCAAACTTTTGCAAATATTGTGCCATTTAACTATTTCACTTGTTGAATAATATTCCCACAAATATCAGACTAGAAGTGAAATTGAAATAAACATACCAATGGCGTCACCGAAGTCATCCAAGCATTGAAATGTTTGTTTCTCAGCTCACCATGACTGCCAGACAAAAACCCCCACCTGCACACTGTCACCTGGTTAAACACCTCTTCCCATCTACCTGCCTGGTAGATTAGGATTCACATTCTCCTTATACTGCCCCCTGCAGCTGTGGAGTTGATCCTACCTGGAACAATCCTCCAAATCAATGTTCAGGAACAAAATAAAGAAAATAGACAATAAGGCAGAATAAAACAAACTTAACAGCAATTATAGGAGTGCAGGCAAGTCTAAAAAATATTTAATGGCTGCAGAAATAATTTGTTAAAGCTTTATCTCTACGGTTTAATGCCCGAACCAATAATTAAGGGTTTCTGCATCATTATTATAGAAGGTGGCTTTGAACCAGTGCACAATGGCAGAGTCAAGTTCCTAAAGTTGAAGTAGCTTTTATGTCCATCATATTTATTGAATATGGTGTTTGGGATGAAAGTGATTTCACATCCTTAGCGCTCATACATCACACAACTTTGATCTCTTTAATCTCTTTGGATGCACACAAATTCAAACAAACTAGTCAAAGGCTCTCAAGTGGCATAATCCTTATTGAATGTGCAATACTGAAGGAGATTCTGTACACACTTTTAGCTGAGGCAGAGGAATATATTTGGCTGGTTTTGTAGTGATCTGGTAAAACAAGCACTGCTGCCATTCACGGACACTTTCTTGTGCTGCCATGACACTTGTCTTCACGCTTAATGGGGTTTGGTCTCAGAGGAGTTTGACTAAATGTTGTGAAGCCACATCAATAAGTGGGATGATTATTCTTGTCCAGTCATGCCTGCTGAAACATGGATTCATCTCTGCTGTAAGTGTCAGTTTGAATGATTGTCAATTAGTTCCATCAGTCTTTCTTTTCTCCTCTTTTTTTCCCCCCAAACACATTTCCACCTAAATTTCCCCGCTTCCCTCCTCACTTTTTGCCTGCTCCAGCTTATCTCATCCGTCATTTCCAACATCTCCACACTTCTATTTCTTTAGTATTTCACCTGTTTCTCCTTAAGATCCTTTTCTCTCCTCTCGCCTTATTTCCTTCCTTTTCATCCTTTCATCCTCATTCACTCTTGGTCAGCATTCCTGATTACCTAGAACGTTTTTGCTTCGCTGCGTCTCCCCCGCTTGCCGAG
This sequence comes from Oryzias sinensis, assembly GCA_037389245.1. Classification (NCBI taxonomy): domain Eukaryota; kingdom Metazoa; phylum Chordata; class Actinopteri; order Beloniformes; family Adrianichthyidae; genus Oryzias; species Oryzias sinensis. The sequence continues at coordinate 7,146,736 of CM074506.1, read as the reverse complement.
CCTCCTCTCGTTTCTTTCTCCTCCTCCTCTGACTCTCTTGACCTTGTTCTTCAACCTCGATTATTTTCTATCGTCTACTTTGTTTTCTAGTCCACAAACATTTGCAACCATCGTGCTGAGCGTGTCTAAAGAACTTTGAAAAGCGCATTTGTGTAAAACATTTTAGTCGGGTTTTAGATTTTATTTTTCACTTTTTTGTCTAGTTTTTATTGGCAAAAAATATTACTAAATAATACATGGATTCAGGCAATGAAAGAATTTCAGTACAGTTTAGCAAATGCAGGTTTGTAGAGCTTTCAGATCACCTTCTCTTGCATAATTCCACATCCAGCTTGTCGTCTTCCTCCGCTGGTTAGACAGCACAGCAGCTGGCCAGGTCACTCAGTTGGACTCACATGGGTCAACAGTATCTCAGTGCTGCTTGTCTGTGTCAGAATAAGTGCCACGTCCTTGCATAAACACACAGGCTCATAAATAAACAGACACATGTGAATTGTCCCCGAGACCTTCTGCCACATCACTCGGCATTTGTACTTCCCTGGATGCCCTTGGGTTGTCCCATTTGGAAAGACAGTTCCTGCACATTGCCTGCACGTGCCGACATCTGTGTGCTTGCCTTTGCTGTGCCACAGCTCAAACTCAACTTTTAGTCACTGTAAGATCAGCTTAAGAAATGGTTGTAGATGTCATTTTCAGACACATACTGAGAAATAGTCTGATTTACTAAGTTTGGTACAAAGAGCCACTTTTGTGCCAAATATCCTCTGCAAGAGACACAGTCAAGCAATCTAATCAGAGATTCTGGATTGAAAGATTTCCTATCAGTGATTTGCACAACCTTAGATATCATGATTTGGGACATTAAAGCAGGTGCTTACCTGTGTGTGCACACTGCAAAAACAGGAATCTTTTGCTATGTTCACATTAGGTATGTGACGCGCATTCTTGAATGCGCTGAACACGCATTCATGAACACCTATTTAGCCCATGGTGTTCACACTGGACAGTCGCTACCCGATACTAACGCATGTCTGCCACCTACAGAAGCTTAGAGTCAAGTGTTGAACTGGTGCAGATCTTGTGAATCTTGCGCCAGGCTTTTTCTCTCACAGCTCTGTTCCGATATAGTGAAGACTTGGTGTCATACATAATTCTTGCTGGGCACAAACTGCAATTATTGATTTCTCCATGATCAATTCTAATGGTTGGCCCTTCCATGAATTAAAAGGGACACCATCAATACGTCACAACCAAATCCAAGTCCCTACTTGAATAACATTTGACCTGGTATAACCTCAAACGCGCATTTAATTAATTATTCAATGGCCCCGTGTTTTGTACATATAGCTTGATTATAAATTGTCTTGCGACGTGTTAACTCAAAGGTTTTGAAAACAGAAGCACCAAAAAGTCAAAACATTTACGCATGTTTACATGGACTTTTTATTCAAAGTGGCTACTTGGATGCTCGTTACCATAGGGGTATAAACGCAGCATTAGAAGCATTTTATCAATTTAACACATTTTCGTTTAATTAGCATAAAAAAAATCTGCCAATGGGGTAAGAAAATTGGTTTTACTAAGAATTCTTATTTTAACCAGACATGTTTCTAGTTTTTTTTTTGCTACTTAGAAACTTTCATGAAAATATATTTTTTCTTGCAAGACAGAAAGTCAATAAATCAATTTATTATTTGTATAGCACTTATAAAAACAGAGGCAACCAAAGGGCTTAGCATAAAATCAAATATATATAAAATTACTAAATAAAAAAACACTAAAAGCAGTTAAACAATAAAAGAAATAAAACACTAATATTAACAAAATAAAAGTAACAAAGTCAAGCAAATTTTTGAAACAAGGGTCTTTTTTCTTTCTTAAGCTTCAGGTTTTGAAGTGCATTTTTGCATGTTGAGTTATTTTGAATGAAATATGTTTATATTATCTTTGCATGTACAAGCCATAAATGGGGTTTCTGCTTTAATATAGATACCATTTTTAAATACCACCTAAAACCAAAACTACTTATGATAATTGATTATTTTCATTCATTCAGTACAATTGTTTTCATTACAACCTCCTGTAAAAGCCTCACATGATCAAATGATCAAGCCATCATTGGAGTCCAGTGTGTGGAAACACTTGAGCATAAAGTGTGGTACAATGTGCTCACAATAATGGACCAATATCAAATATGAATCTGCTCGGCAAACACAAATTACAATAAAATCAAATCATTGTCAAAATTAATTGTTCCACCCCTACTCATGTATCATTTTTTCTCATTCCTGGAACATATGAATGACTGATGTGCTGCAGATTTTTTTTCATCAGTTATGTTTATAAAGAATAATGTGAGATGAATTTGGAAAGATCTTTGTGCGGTGATCAAAACTGTAACTATATTTGTCACTGGAAATTTCAGACCTAGAAAAAAAAGAGGAGAATGCAAGAGGAGAACACTTCCGGGAATTTTGTAGTGAGGAGCGAGGAGACAAAGACTCTGGCAGCTGAAGGAAGGAGTTTATTAAAATCCAGGGTGACCTACTGAAAGGAAACATGATAAAGACTCCACTATGGTCATTAGATTTGTATTATAATTTATAACTATCGATGTGCGCAGCTGGTTACAGTAAGCCACAGCTTGTTTTAGCAATTGGTGCAAATGGTGTTAGTAAACTGGTAAAATACTACAAACATAACGAATAGATGTTTGCAGACTTTTCTTTGTAATAGTGGAAAAAATGGTCATTATCAGGGAAAAGACGTTACTTAGTATTACTATGCACGGGAAGGGGCAGAATTCTGCCCCTCTCCATGTCTGCTCTTCAATTATATACCTTTTCACCTGCCTATTTATTGCTCTGTTCATAACTAGTTCTCTGCAAGAAAAGTTGTCATCTCTCTGCAGCTCTCTAGGTTGTTGTTTTAAATTCTGCTCCATTTACCTGATCCTGTTTTGACCCTACCATTCCCTGGACTTTCCCCTGTCTGCATTTCTACCTGTCTGATGAAAAACACCCAGGTCTTGGATTGAATCTGTGGAGCGTGTGACCTTCTACTCATCCTGGAACCAGCCATCCTTAAAAGACTTTGCTGCCTCAGCCAGTTGCACAGCTGTGTCTTGGGTTCGGAGCTGCTGAGAATCTGCTTGGTGCTGCCCCCCCATTTGTGTGAGGAGAATCTGCTACAATTCCTTGCTGCGTTTAGCCAAAATAAAAAAAATCTGCATTTTCTACGATATAGTTTCTGCACAGTGGCAGCAGTTTATTAGAAACAGTCCCGCCTTTGCGTTGTGGGCAGGACTGTTGCCCCAAAGAAACCCGACCCCCTTTCCCCTCCCTGTTGCGTAAGGGAGCGGAGTGGAGCTTGTGTATGTCTTTTCTACATCACAGATAAGGTATTTTTCCAAACTTAATTTTTTTGTCAGCTCCTGACAGCAATTTGACTAAAAACAATCCTTAGAGATGCAATTTTGAGCTTGATTTTTTTTATTTTGTGGCATCAGAAAAATGCCACAAGAACACGTTGAAAACACCAAATACATTGTTTTTTTAACTGAGTAGGTCTTTAATAAACCATTGTATTTCAGTGCCATTTGGGGTAATTGGCCTTTTGGGATTCAGTTTTTCCTCAGTCTTTGAGATGAAGGGGATAGAACCCCAGAGCATGATGAATGAATAAACATACATGAAGACTGTTCCTAATAGAATCCTAATAAATATGTAACACTAAAACATGAGAGAATAATTAACTTTGGCATGAAGATAAAGACGAGAATCTGGCAATTGGTGCAAAAATAAAACCAATGTTGACTATAGGAAATAGCTTACCAGTTCCAATGAATTTACACTGTCACCCTCACACTCATGCACAGACAACAAGCTTGCTGTAAAATTAAAATGCTTTTAGATTTCAACAAAACTTGTTGGGTCACAGTTGGCTCTATCCTTTGCCTAAATTGCAGGTAAAAACAAAAGGGAATATACCTACATCACAGTGGAGGCCTGAGACTGTATACCAAGCCATGGTGACATGCTGATCCGCCGGTGGACGTCAATTACACATTGAGCACAATAATGATTAACCTCTTGAGACCTACAGTACATACAAGGACATCATATTGTGGGTTTTGTTTTCACTGTAGTTAATTCTGATCACCTGGGGTCCCCTGACTATGAAATAAAAAAAATAAAAGCATGTCAAACAAGAGCTCGGGTCTCAAGAGTTTAAAAGTGACAACTTAAGCAAGATAGGTGTTTTGACCTTTGAAAAAGATTATCCAAGTTAGCCAAGACGTCAAAATGAAAAGGTTAACAATTTGCATGATAACATTTCAAATGGTTACTTAAAAACAGGATGAAAGGCTAAAAGCACAGTTGATTGTGCAGACAAAGCTGTACTTGTGAGACATCTTCTTGCATGCTCAAAAATGCAATAGAGATTAGGAAACATCTAAGTTTCTCTCCTTTTCTAATGAAAAGAAACAGCCAAGTGAAGCATCAGAATGCTATACAGTAGCACGGGTAGCACAGGCACGGGTAGGAGGGGCAGCTTCCCGGAGTGGCGATTTTAAGGGGGCGCTGGCTCAGCACTTGGAGCAAAAAACAAAAGTCAAAATTAAAATAAAATTCATGCATTTTTTGTTAATTTTCGTGTGAAAAGGCCAATTAAAAATAGGGAACACGAAACGATGTGATCACCAAGGTGAGAATTGGTCGACCCCTTTGGTGGAGAAGTTTATTGGCTAGTGCCATAACGGCAGAGATGGACAGCTGGTGCTAAATTTAGAAAATAAAAAGGAGAAACTAGATATAGAAAAAGGGTATGTCCTCAAGCTTGCACTTTTTCTAGTGGTACCTGCCACAATGATATCAATGACCAAAGCTGAAGTAGGCCTAAATGTTGCAACTAACGTCATTGTTTATTTGTTAAGCTTTTATCTTCTTGTAAAACTGTCACCATACCTTACTTGCATTGACAACTGTATGTAACATTAGTGGTAACCCTTAGCACATGTCATGACTCATGTGTCTTCTGTAACACTAACCCTGGGCTCACACTGCATCCATTACAGCACCGGTGCAGTCGCCGGAGTCTTTACGTAACTTAAAAAGTGCGAGAAGCACTCACACGGCCTCCTGGTGCTCCAAATTTGTTTTGTCTGCTTCAAATTTTTGAGGGGCACCAGAGCGAGCCAGGGCAATTTTTTGTGAAGTTGGGGCAAATTAAACGACTTAAACCAGAAATCATGGGAGTGAGTGTAAAGTGCATCAGCTACTTTTTCAAAATAAAAACCTATTTTCCGCTCTACTCGCAATGTTTTCACCGTGGTATAAGTAATTTCCCTTTACCCATTGTATCAAGATGAGTCACGCAGAAAAAGAAAAATCATGATGGAATAAGGATTTATTTACTAGTAGTTTCTATATAAATGGCAGGTTATTGCTTGAACCTAGGTGAGTTTGTGAGCCATCCATGGCCAATGTGAGTCATCTGCTGTGGCTAGACCACTCCGGTGGCTGCACCAGAGCTGGACTGGATGCAGTGTGAGCCCAATCCAAACAATTGTATAATTACTTTATAAATGTTGAAGCAGCTGTGATGATTATGCAGCATGATGCCGCCATAAAACACTAATGTGACAAATAACATAATCATTTGTGGCAGCCTTAACATTTTCAAAAATTTCTTTAACCAGTTATTGGGGGTTTTAACTGTAAAGTGGGTTAATTGTGAGCCTGCATGTATGAAGTACATATTCTTTTTTATTTCCAGTTGATCGTATTGGGTTCTATAATAAGGCAATTCAATTTAAATAAATCTCCAGGTAGTGTTTAAAATGAATATTGACCATTTACTACCACTCTGTGGTGACAAAACATATGTTTACCAGTCATAACTAGAAATGTGCCAATAATAGGATTGAGGACTGAAACCATGAGCATGTTCCAACAAAAACATAAATTTAACGACTTCTGGAATAGCAAATTGGAAACACAATAACTGTATTTTTGCCATGCTTATATAGTTTGTATTATTTTATGTTCTGATAACAGTTGTTGTGCTGTGGAGGATTGTGTTAAATATCTTTTGGATCTAGTTCTCAATTGGAATTGCAAAAAAACATGACCGTTGACATGGGTAAACAAAAATCTATTGTGACTCTATTAGGGGTGGGGGATGGGAGAGCCTGTTGAGGGTCTCACCCGGGAACTAATTCAGTAGAACCCTGCTAAACAGTGTCCCTTTGGTGTTGATAAAAGGGGCATTCCTTTTTACATAAACAATTCTAAAAGGCCAGGATCCTGTGTAAAAGTTCATATACCGTAAATTCCGGGTTATAAAGCGCACCCGATTACAGGCCGCACCCACCTATTTTCACCTGCTTAATTGTTTTGGTGCATATACAAGCCGCATCAGAATACAAGCCGCTGCCTCGACTAAGCACATCCTGACTCCCAGAGTGAGCATAGTTCATAACCACACTGTGGGCGGGTACTGTCTTGACTCAAACTCCCGTATCCACATACACCCACATCTGAAACAGCATGGACCTCTATTCTGTTCACAAGTTCCTCAGTTATGGTTTTTTTATTTGATTTTTTTTTTTCAATTTTTTTTTTTACTTATTGACAAACTAGGTATCATACATAAAATTACTAACAGTAACCATATAATCAACATTACATCCCTCAGTTATGATGAGGAAATTTACATCCGCGATCCCCCATTTCCCATGAGTCTTCGGGGCTAAAGGCGGGGCCAACGCCCGGCTCGCCACGCTGTTGTACGTGTTTAAGAATGAGCAAGGAGCAGCAGTGCATGGAGGGGTGAAAAGGAACAGCTCTCCTTCCACTTGTGTCGCGGCAGCATTATGGTAGTAACGGGGCTGCTTAAAAAAACACCAGTAAAATAGCGCGCGCCTCAGCGCGGCGCGTTCGTAAGAAGCTTTTCTTCACAACAAACACTTGTTGCTCCGCGGACGCCTCTGAGCTCCGTTCTCGCCAAGCGGGCTCCTTGTCTCCCCTTCCTATCCGAAAAGCTCACACGGCGGCTGTGAGCTTTTCAATGCAAAATTCTGCTCACTCAGAAACCGTAAAAACGACCACATGGATTTGTGTTTCCAGTCGTGTCCCGACAAAATAAAGGCTGATGTTATTCACACATATTTACGTGCAGCCAGCCGAGTCACTATGACTCAGAGGTAAATACACTTCTGAGCATGCGCTGTTCTCTCCGTCACGCAGCTGACCGGCATTTCCATTTACTGATGGGGGATTTTTTCACGCTGCTTTTAACGATTGCTTTTAACTTGAAAGCTTTATCATATTGTAGCGGCGATCACGTGCACGTTGGGTCTAAGGGCACCAAAGGATTCTGGGATGCGGCCGGGCATGCGTGTTTCTTTTTGTTAAACCATGACTGAAGTGTCTAAGACCTGAAGGCACGTCCATGCTGTTTGGCTGCTTAGAGGTGTAATCAAAGACAAATGACTAGAGTTTGGTGTTGGATGGCGAATTCAAAACCAAATGTACGTACATGGCGGCCGCCAATTAAATCCATAAATTAGCCGCGTCACTGAATAAGCCGCAGGGCTGTAAGCGCAGGAAAAAATGAGCGGCTTGTAGTCCGGAAATTACGGTACTCTTTTTCAAACATTCAGCCTTAAAATAATTCCAAAATTCAGAAATTTTGAAACATTTCTTTAAAAGGCAAAAATATATCATGCCAGTGGGGTAAGAGAAATGGTTCTGTTTGACATGGCTGTACCGGCAGGTCTCAAGTGCAGCAATGCCTTGAGAAGAAGCCTATTTACAAAAGAATAGAATGGCTCGGCCAATATTCTCGGTCAACAGGTTGGACAGGTCATAACCCTTGTGCTATCCTAGGTACTTTAACATTGGGAGTTGGGAGAGTCCAACATAAACACACACACATGCACACACACCCTCACAAACACACATACACGCACACACATTTAACAAGGAAGGTGGGACCTAGGACCATCTGTCCCCTACCCCTTCCCTGCTGGGGGGTACAGGGCCCTTGGCAAACGGCGGCCTTGTCCCCTGGGTTCCGGTTTCCTGGGCCTGGCGGTGCTCTCTCCGCGGGGGGGATGGTTCACATTACACCTGAGCCGGAGGTGTCCGTGTCCCTGGGGGGTGGGTTCTGGTCCTTGCCCCTGAGCGCTGGGCCCCGCCAAATTTCCAACTGTGGCCGAGCCTGGTTGGGCCATGTTTACAACATCCTTTGTGGGCCCCCCTTGTCCCCGGGGTGTTCCCCTCCTGGGCGGGGCACCTGCCTTGCTCCTCCCTGGACCAACCGTGGGCCGGGTGGGTGGCTGCCTGGAGTGCGGAGCGGGTCTCCCTTGGGGGGGTCCTGGCTCGTACCTGGGGTTGGGGCGGGGGGATGCCCGGAACTCCTCGGTGGTGGTGGGGTGCTCATCTGGGGCTGTGGGCACCCTTCTCGGGTGGGGCCCTTCATTGGGCTCTCCCGGTGCAGCGGGGGGGCTGCTGTCCTGGTTGGGCTGGGGCGGAGCTCTCTTTCCCCCCGTGCCTCCCTGCTCTCTGTAATGGGGGGCCTCGTGGCGGTCCTGCTGGCCCTGGCCTGGGTGGCGGATTTGGTCGCCCGGAGGTCGGTTGTTCCCTGTCTGCTGCCGTGTGGCGTTGGGGGGTTCCGGCTGACGCTGCTGCTGCGGCGGGGTCTTGTTTGCGTGATTGCATGAAATATCTCACACTAGTTGGTTTAAAGGCATAAGTATGTATGTGTGAACATTATCTGTTTTGTGGACATGTTGACATGTGGACATTTTTGCAGCTAGCAGGTGTGTTGATAACATTTGAGTGTGTGTGTGGACAGGTCCCGCCCTTTTAGAACTACATTTGAACCTTACCGTAATCATAAACAACCAGTAAACTTGTTGCTTTATGCTGCTTCATGGTCTTATCCCCCCCCTCCTATTATCACCCTCCTACCCCCCCCCCCCCCCATCTCTATCATCCCTCTCTCTTCTTCCCCTCTTTCCTTTTCCGTCCGGTCCAACACCAAAGATTTTCAAACATGATTGAAAGTAATAAAGTTTGGCCTCAATTACAAAAGGGGTTTATTCAGACATACCTTTGGTTTGTCTGAAGATTAATAACCCCTCTTGTTAAAGTAAAATATGTCCAACACAAGAGGCCCTCACTGCATGTATGAAGTACATATTCTTTTTTATTTCCAGTTGATCGTATTGGCTTCTATAATAAGGCAATTCAATTTAAATAAATCTCCAGGTAGTGTCTAAAATGAATATTGACCATTTACTACCACTCTGTGGTGACAAAACATATGTTTACCAGTCATAACTAAAAATGTGCCAATAATAGGATTGAGGACTGAAACCATGAGCATGTTCCAACAAAAACATAAATTTAACGACTTCTGGAATAGCAAATTGGAAACACAATAACTGTATTTTTGCCATGCTTATATAGTTTGTATTATTTTATGTTCTGATAACAGTTGTTGTGCTGTGGAGGATTGTGTTAAATATCTTTTGGATCTAGTTCTCAATTGGAATTGCAAAAAAACATGACCGTTGACATGGGTAAACAAAAATCTATTGTGACTCTATTAGGGGTGGGGGATGGGAGATCTGTTGAGGGTCCTTCACCCGAAGTAATTCAGTAGAACCTCACAAACAGCACCTTTGCGTTACATAAAAGGCATTCCTTTTTACGTAAACAATTCTAAAAGGCCAGGATCCTGTGTAAAAGTTCATATACTCTTTTTCAAACATTCAGCCTTAAAATAATTCCAAAAATCAGAAATTTTGAAACATTTCTTTAAAAGGCAAAAATAAATCATGCCAGTGGGGTAAGAGAAATGGTTCTGTTTGACATGGCTGTACCGACAGGTCTCAAGTGCAGCAATGCTCTGGAGGTTAGCCTATTTACAAAAGAGATTTGGGTCCAATATTCTCGGTCAACAGGTTGGACAGGTCATAACCCTTGTGCTATCCTAGGTACTTTAACATTGGGAGTTGGGAGAGTCCAACATAAACACACACACATGCACACACACCCTCACAAACACACACACACGCACATACATTTAACAAGGAAGGTGGGACCTAGGACCACCTGTCCCCTAACCCTTCTCTGCTGGAGGGTACGGGGCCCTTGGCAAACGGCAGCCTTGTCCCCTGGGTTCCGGTTTCCTGGGCCTGGCGGTGCTCTCTCCGCGCGGGGGATGGTTCACATTACACCTGGAGCCGGAGGGGTGTCCGTGTCCCTGGGGTGGGTTCTGGTCCTTGCCCTGAGCGCTGGGTCTCTGCAAAATTTCCAACTGTGGCCGAGCCTGGCTGGGGCCATGTTTATAACACCCTTGTGGGCCCCTTTTCCCGGGTGCTCTCCTTCTGGGGAGGGGGCGGCTTGCCCTGCCTTGCTCCTCCTGACCAACCGTGGGCCGGGCGGGTGGCTGCCTGGGAGGCGGAGCGGGCTTCCTGGGGGTCCTGGCTCACCTGGGGTTGGGGGATGCCCAGAACCCTGGGTGGTGATGGGTGCCTGCCTGTGGCTGTAGGCGCCCTTCAGGTGGGGCCCGCTCTCCCGCGGCGGGGCTGCTCTCCTGGTTGGGCTGGGGCGGCGCCCTCTTTCCCCGCCTCCCTGCTCTCTGGCTCTGGGGGCCTCGTGGCGGTCCTGCTGGCCCTGGTCTGGGTGGCGGATTTGCCGCCCGGGGCGGTTGTTCCCTGCCTGCTTCCGGCGTGGCGCTGGGGGGTTCCGCCGCCGCCACAAGGCGGCGGGTCTGTGTGGGGGTGGCTGGCACACTCCTCCTTCTTTCACATTCTACCATCCATTTTAGAAGAACATAAACATCACCTGAGCACAGGTGTTAGCTCACCTTTGCACTAATAGTTTTGTGTACATGTTGACATGTGGGACATTTTTGCAGCTTAGTAGGTAAGATAATATTTGAGTGTGTGTGTGGACAGGCCTCACCCTTTTGAACTACATTTGAACCCACTGCAATGATAACAACCAACAAACTTGTTGTTTCATGCTGCTTCATGGTCTTATCCCCTCCTATTATCACCCCACTAACCCCTTGTAACATCCCTCTCTTCTTCCCTTCTTTCCTTTTCCGTCCGGTCCAACACCAAAGATTTTCAAACATGGTTGAAATAAATAAAGTTTGGCCTCAATTACAAAAGGGGTTTATTCAGACATACCTCTGGTTTGTCAGAAGATTCATAAATCTCTTATTAAAGTAAAATATGTCCAACACAAGAGGCCCTGTGCCCATCTGCCTGCCCAGCTGTTGGACAGGACAAGTAAAAAAATCCTAAAACATTGGTAGAAGGTCCTCTAGACCTACCAACAGTGCGCTTGAACCTTTTTCTTCGGATTTGTCAACCTCACTGGTGTCCATGGATTTCATGAAATCTTTCCACCTTTATCCACCTTTGTTATGGTAGGGAGAACACGTCAATGTAAGGGTGGGCTCATCTAAGATAGCACAAGGGTTAAAAAGAAGACTTACACATGAAATGTGTTACAATGTATAACTCAACCTGTGCTTGATGTTTGCACTACATATATGGTACATTTTTGCTTTAATGAAAATAACAGTACAATTTTGGCTTTTTCTGTTTTAACCCTCATATTTTATTTTTAATCATCTTATCATTGCTTCCATCCTTTGTTTTTATTGACTCTGGAGGCAACATTCCACTCATTTGATGTGTAATGCATCAAGTCTTCTTGCTTCTTCCTAAATTGTGTGTTTTCTATGAAGACCAACAGAAAGGTTTCACCATTTGCTTTGCCTCCTGTGTCTGCAAATTCTAAGATAGCACAAGGGTTAAATCCGTATAGCACAAGTACAAACATAGGTGACAATTCTGGCGAGAATCAGTCCAGAGATCCAGCTCTTAATTTGGTTGTCGATTTCTGCTTAACAGCAAGTTCATTTGCAAAATAGCTACATAAGTTAGCTTGAACTAAATATTTAGCTCCAAACTAAATATTTGAAGTTAAAAAGCAAAATATTTAATTTCAACTTGGATAAATATTTATTCGTTAAAAACATTTTAAATGTTACAATTTTTTAAAAATTGTAACACATTGTGACAAATTTTAAATGTTTATGTTGGAAAATAAATATTTAGGTTAGATCTAACCATTAAATTAGCAAACTAAATTTTTAATTTTATAAAATCGTGGGGGGCGTTCCCAACTATTTGAGAAGCACTGAACGTCCGACTCAGTCTGCTGAGGCTGATGCCGCTCACGTCTTCGGCGTACTCGGTTCGTTTCGGAAGTCACGTGACATCGTTCATGTACACTATGTTTTATCTTAAAAAGTCGGACGTCGGTTTCCCATAAACTTTGAAAAATAGTCCAAAAAAAACAAAATGTTGAATAATAGACCACATGGACAACCATCAGGTTCATTTTGGGTTGTCCTCCTCAGGAAATTCTGGTTGTTCGACAACAGGATAACCGCCATTTAGAATGCTGTTTGTGGTTAGTTGAAATGATAGAAATTGCAGACCATCTAGCCTGTACTCTCCTCCTGATTTTCTCTCATAAGACCTGGAAAAGTCTTTTAGCAAACACAGCACAACATATGAGCAGACGCACACAGAAGAAGAGGGAAGACAGGAAACAGGGAGAATAGAGATCCACAGAACAGACCGGAGGGGACAAATACATACATTTATAAAGAAGAACAACTGGTTCTTCACAGATTTGTATCTTTATGCTGAGCTGAACTATCTCATGCACTGTTTTTTCACACATGAAGCTTGTTTTCTTTGTTGTGTTTTCACACTCATTTCTTACTTGTTGAATTCCTTTATTGTTGTTTGTCACACCTCTGAGAGCCATGGGCACGATTTCCGCTTGATCCTGAAGATGTCTTACAGAAACCAAGGAAATCTGGATGGGGTAAAGCCCTGAAATGCAAAGTTCCTCACTTTGTATTCTGCGTCTGTCATGCGCTGTTGTTTTAATTGGAGCCAAACTCAGCTCATCACAGCAGCCAGATCCTTTCAGAACATCAGCCACTCAGACTCTGCCATCCTCCAGCCCCCCACACTTTCACACAGTCGACGGGGCATGCACTGATTTTAAGAGAAGTTTGGAGAAATGGAAATGCAGTGGGAAAAAAAATATGCAAAGAATTGGGCGCTTTTCCATAAAGCAAAGTTTAGCAAAATTAAAGCCCTTTACAATTTCTTTTTCATCAAATCATTGCAGTGATGGTATGTCAGCTAATTTGTAGCTCTGGTTTGGAGTTGAGTCAAAGAGAAGAATGTGAATATGTCTTCATAGGTTTTCTGAATAATTCCCTGAGATGGATTTCATTTTGGGGCTCAACAATTAGCATGGGGGAAACTTTTTTTTAAAGACCCACTTTGATGAAAATGGTGTTTTTGTTCTTGTGGCATTTTTCTGATGTTGGAAGACGTGGGCTTCTATGTTTCAAACTTTTTCTCTTGTTCACCCCTTTGGAGGAGGAAATGTTCACTCCCACATCGTGGAAAAACTGTGACAAAATAAGCCAAAATATGTTAAACTTTTAATACCATATCAATATCTAAACATTCTTGCTGCTAGGAACTAGAAAAATTAAATAAAGGATCATTCACTTTGTAAGAACGATATCATTGAACCTATGTGCAAAAAGAAACAAAAAGTTCTGGCTTAGTGAGTGTCTGTACAGTAAACCTCATTCTCAGGGTGGAGTCTGGCGTGATTTCACTGAATTGATCCTCTCAGCAAAGCCTGCAAAATACAGTTGCTGATTTGGTTGCTCAGCCAGTCGTGAGCACTGTTGTTCAGAAATATTTGAAAAACTCTTGCAGAGTAAAGACATGTACAAAGTGAATGATCTCTTAAACAAAGTCTGAATACAGTAACTAAAGTATCATTCACTTTGTATGTTCTCAAACTATGGGGCACGCCTGAGGTGTGTGTGGTGTGGTGTGTGTGTGTGTGTGTGTGTGGGGCACATCCATTTTTTCATACACATGAATTTCTCTATCTTTTTACAATCTATCACGGTTGCATTTGGCATTTGTAAAATGTAAATAGAATCAGTTTTATTGCATTTGTGGCACTATGGTTTGGTCAATGTGTTGGTTTGGTCACATTTACTTTGATAGGTTTATGTTTTTGTATTTATATTGCAGCGCTTGTGTTTAAAAATAAATATTTGTTGTTTGGGACTTGTCGAAGTCTGTGAATTTGTGCCATCTGTCACAATACAGCTCACCACACAACAATGGGTGCAGGCTGACACAAAATATGTCATTTTAAGTTGATCAACTACATAAAATCCTCCTATTTCACATTTTCACAAATTAGATGAAGGTTTCACAAATCAGAAACTGTGTTTAAGGTATTCTTTGTTATCTAATTCATAGTTTAATCCAGGTTTGAGCAGTCCAGCTCCTGTGGTTTTTGAACTGGACGTAGGGCTTAGTGTGAAAGATGCAGTGGAATGTTCCCTTTAGTAATTCCCATGAATTGAAGCTGTGAATAGGGAAGCCAACCTCAGCGTTGTGAATCTGTACCACGTAATATGAAACGGGTCAATGTCCTGGCGGTATTAATGCTTCTTTTAAGACGTTAAAACCGCACAACAATAATTACGTCTTCAAATGTCACGGTTAGGAATAGGTTAATGTAAGTAACATAACACCCGTAGATATGCCCAAATGTGGTTGTTTATGTTCGAAAATGAGTTTTCAAAAAATTCCCCATCCCAGCATTGTCTCACTGCTTTAGCGCCCCCCACAGGCAGGCGCGCCCCACAGTTTGAGAACTACTGTCATATATAAAGAAAATTAAGATAAAAATTGCATTTCTTAGTTTATTTTTTCATTACAGAATTAGAGCAGATAAAAATGCCATTGAAAAATACACATTTAAGATGACAAGATCTATAAGTCTTTATTTTGTCTGAGCTGCTGTCTGGCTCAAACTGTTGCAACTGCTAGTCGCTTCTCCCATTTTTGTTAGGGACTGGCAATGCTTAGTTAGCAGGAGGCTGTAACCAGCAGGAGAGCATAAACATGAGAGCGCCTCAATTATGGGTGACGGAAGGGGTGGGTTGCTCCATCCCAACAGTCCCACCCAATAACTCAGAGGCATTTCTGAGGAACACCTGCTGCTCTGCAGAAACTATGCAATCCAAAATGATAGTTTTTTTCTATTTTAGCTAAAAAAGCATAATCATAATTATAAGACCACTGGGAATGCTTTAAAATAGATCAAGAGATGATTGGAGGGACTTTATCTACAAAATAATCTTTTTCCTCATACCTTTAAAAGTTTGTCTTCCTAAACAAGGACTTTCATCATGACTAAGCAGTTTTAGCCTTTAATTCCTTCACACCAATAGATCTGAAGTTAATCTTAAAAGCAATGCTTTTTTAGTATTATTATTACATAACACACCACTGAGACAGTGTACACTAATTGATTTCAAACTCAAATGAATTGAATTGACTGCTCATTGTTGCACACAGGAGATGGGCCTAAAAGGACACAAAGCTTATAATAGATCTTATCCAGCAGCTCACAGGTGCCAATATATAGCTAAGTGTAGACTGATTAAAAGGCAGGAGCTGCATGGAAAATAGGAACAACGTTTTTTTTTTAAATCTATATGCAAATATGAACTGACATGGCATCTAATAAGACATGGCTCTGAATGTAAAACTCTATAGATAATGGTTGATCAGGGCTTTGTTTCTTTATATTCTTTATGGGAATTTCTGTTGACGTACATTCAATGGCACTAATGGCCTGAAACAAAGGATTTGTTGAGTAAAGAATCAAGTTAAACTAAACTGACTTAACTTGAGAACTTGACTTGACCTGGACCATGCAGCGGTCTATGGCATCCAAGATGCATGAATACATCAACCTCAAGGTCTCTACTGACAGTGTGTGTGCCCAGTGAATGTCTCTGGCAATGGAGAGCAGAGGATACAGTGCTGGAGGACAGATCTCAAGTGGGAGGACAAAATATGGAGTGCATGGGTGTACCGGGACTACAACTGAAGTGGCTGATATCAAGAAGTCCTACTAATGGCTAGAAAGGCTGGCCTACAGGACAGCACGGGCATTTTGATCTCTGCAGCTCAGGAACAAGCCCGGAGCACCAGAGCGATAGAGACTCACATATACCACATCAAACAAGACCCAAGGTGTAGGCTGTGTAAAGAGGCCTACACAATGCCTACACGAGGCCTACAATGTCTGGTTGGCAAACCAACCAGACAAGCCAAGCGATGGGAACATCAGGAAGAATGAGAAGGAACACCTGAGTAGCTACCAGGGACTCGGAGAAGAACCGTAGAAAGCATGGAAAGTGAAGGTGACAGTGGTGCCTGTGGTAATTGGTACACTCAAGCAACTCAAGCTAGAGGAGTGGCTGCAACAGATACCTGGAAAGACCTCAGACCTCTCAGTCCAGAAAAGCACAGTGCTAGGAACAGCTAAGATACTGCACAGGACCTCAAGCTCCCAGGTCTCTGGTAGAGGACCCGAGCTTGGAGGAGAAACCACCTGTGGAAGGGTTAGAGGGGCATTTGTTTTTATTTTTATATACATATACACACACACACACACACACACACACACACACACACACACACACACACACACAACACACACACATATATATGGGATTACTCGAGTAGTAGCATTCTAACAGAACCTTGTTCTCGCATCTAGTCCATTTCCGTCTTGTTCCATATATATATATATATATATATACACATATCCATCATTTGTTGTTGCCTGGCCCTGAAAAAGCCGATTGATTTTTCTTTTTATTTGTGAGTCAACGGACACAGCATTATTGTAACAATGAAAGAGCATTTCGGGTATTGAATTCAATTTTCAATTATGAGACAGAAATTCTTCCATAGTAATCTTAAATTTAGAATGTTATGCTAAAAAATAATAAAGAATAAGCGGACCACTACACTTGACTTCCTACCACTTATTCTATTTATTTTAGCTGTGGTGTTACATTCTTTGGGATTACCAGCGCCCTCTGCCTTGTGGCATGTGTACTGCATGCCTCACCAAGTGAATTTCTAAATTTTAGTGGATATAAAAGACATAGGTCAGAAACTGGCACCAATGTAATCAGACAGTTGGCAAAATAATGGCGATAGAAAGACAGAAACAGTATAGCACATGTCAGCTGCAGCTCAGTCAGTGTGTGCTGAGCACAGGTCGGGCGCTACGGGGGCATGGGCTGCTGGGCCTCACCTTTTTTACAAAAGAAACATTAAAAAACAGACAGAAAAAAAGTCTAAAAATTATAATTTGATTTTTATTTTAAATAGAAAAGCGTATTTGTTTAATTTAATTAATTTATTTTTTAAGCTATTTTTTGCCTCCCCTGACTGCACATCACTGGACAAGTACACAGTACTAGTGTGATTTGTGCAAACTACTATGAATCAGATGTGTTTCCACGAAGAAAAAACCCCTAAAACAACAGTATAACTTATCAACAATGGAAATGTTGAATAAATAAGAAGAAACCTCCTCGATGATTCTGACAGAATGAGGTCAGGAAAACAAGGTGGTTAAGGGTTTGTTGTCATTCAGTCAAAGGGCTCAATAGGATGAAAACCAGTTTAAAATATATCATTGGTTTTTCTGGGCTGCTTGTTGATGATTTACTGAAGTGCTTTAAACCAAAAGAGTTAATTTATAAAAGTGCAGAACCCTAAGTCCCTCCACAATAAATTCCAAGCAAAACACATCCGCTTCCTAATTCCTTTAAGTGTTATTAACTGTTTGCAGTCTCCTCCGACTCCATCTGTCTATCAGGTTTCATGTGTGCCGCCCACCTCTCCATCTCCCTTCACTTTCTTTTTAAAAGGAATGTATTGATCAGACGCGGTAAACGTTAGTGTTTGTTCCTATTTTGTGTCTTTTAGGTCCCTGTTGTTGCTGCTGATTAAATCATCAAAGGAAATAAGGAAAAACTTGGAGGTTTAAACGAAATCTGTTTTGACGTGAAGTCATGATGAGGTGAGCAGAGAACATGATCAATAAACAGCAGTAATGTCTCTAATTTTCATTTATTTATCACCCTTGTATGTCAAGGTAAGGTGAACAGCTGAAAAAGAAAATCTCAAAAATAAAAATAAGTGTCATTTACAAGTACATTTCCAGCCAGATTACAGAGGCAAGGATGGAGGCTGAGATAGATAGAGAAAAAGAGTCTTTCTCCTCAGGAGGCTTGCAGTTTAATTGAGTTTATGAATCAGCTATAGCAGCAGATTGATTGATGACATTCATCTAATAGCGCAGTGATCTCTGTGGGACACTGTCTTTCTTATCCTTGTGCATCTTTCACCTGATGCTTCTATTCTCAGGCTAATCTGTATCCCACGCCTTTTCTTTTTCTTATCATTGTTTTATTGTTTGCTTGTTTAAAAATCTTGTTACTGAAAGAATTAAGACCATAAGAATATAAAATATCAACACTTTCCAGGTTTACTTTTGACAATTATGGTTTGTGTTAAAGCACTTCATTGCGCAAGACAGGAGTGCAGCACCTGGACATCGAGATTAAAGCATTTTAAACAAGGAAAGTAGTTAAAACCAGATAAAATCACAAGCTAACGACTTAGAGGGATGTTACAAGTCAGACCCTATTTTACCAAAGAGAAAATATAAACATAATAAATACAGACCAGATGGAGAAAATGAAAAAAAAGAGGGGGAAAAAACAGCACACTAACAATGTTAAATACTAGGGCTGTGTATGTTTCCCTTTTCACATGATTCAATATGCATATTAATACATGGTAGACATGCACTATCTATAATAGATTTAACTACCGTATTTTCTGAACTGTAAGTCATACTTAAAAAATGAATTGATTTTTAAAAATTACAGTGTACCTCATATGTGGACCAATTATGGTTGTGTGTACTGATGTCTAAGCAATTTTGAGAGGTACACAGCGCTCTGCCAAAATGTTTGTTCAGGTGTTTTTGTACATACGCTAATGTGGCTAAAGTGTGGCTAAAGTAGGACAGTATTTTTCTTTTAGGTGGGACTGAACTCTGTCTCCCTCTCTGGTGTTGGAGTTCTAACCACACTACAGCTCTCAGCAACCCCGGTGCACACTTCCTGGACACAGCTGACTCTCATTCACTCATCAACCACAGCATACTAAAGCACTGACCTGAGTTGAGCTCAGTGCCAAGTATTGTTTGTCCCACTCTGCCTTCTTTACTGAGCATTGTATTTGGACCTGATCTTCTGTCTCCTGACCCTGTGTCTGACTCTGTTTGCCTGCCGCCTGCCCCGACTCTCGCCTGGATCCTGGACTACTCTGTCTCTCATCTAATGATCTTATGCCTATTATAGACCTCTGCCTGCCTGAGCCTGATGTAGCTTTTTGGACTTTTAACTGAGCTAATAAACCTGCTGCATTTGGATCCAGCCATCTGCCTGTTATTATTACAGAATACTTCACAAAACGTGGATCTAGCAGCAGGAGGCTCTGGCCCAACAAACCTAATGGGGTTTGCTGCCTTGTTGCTGGAGCACGGTCGCCAGCTCCAATGTCTGAACTCTGTGTCTAAAGCCATCATGTTACAGCTGCAAATCAACCCGCCTGTCAGCGACACATCCGCTGAGACTCCTCCAATAGCTTAGTCATCAGCGACTGCTGGAAGCGGCGAACCTGGAGCAACGCTCACTCATGCAACCGGGACAGAGATAGCGCTTTAGGACAAATTCAACAGGGACCCAGAGGAATGTGCGGCGTTTCTTATACAGCGTGACCTGTTTCTGCACCCACGATCTAGCCTCTATCCCTCAGAAGACGTCAAAGTGTCACTGGTGGGCTCTCCTGACCAGAGAGTCACTGTGTGAATGTGTCAGAGTCAGAGTGGGTAGCTGGTCTCTAGACTGGAGGATTGATACCTTTTCACTCCTATGCTGCACTCACATAGCAGCTTCGGGAGGTGTTTAATCATTCAGTTGACGGCAGACCCTGGGGAGCACCTATACTGATCTTCTGTCTTCTGACCCTGACTTTGTTTGCCTGCCGCCTGGATCCTTACTACCCTGTCTCTCTTCTGATTATCTTATGCCTGTTATCAACCCCTGCCTGCCTGGCCCTGATTTAGCTTTGTGGACTTTTAGCTGAGCTATTAAACCTTCTGCATTTGGATCCATCTGCCTGTTCTTGTGACACTAACATGGTTTGGAGTTAAAACTGCGTTCACACCAAAGGCGATTTTAAATATTAATATTAAGTCTGATGGCGCGATTTGAGCGACGGGCGCTGTGCGAAGTTCAGCAGCAACGTGATTTGAGTGACGTCAACCAATCAGGGACTCAACTTTGGGCATGTACATTTTCAGTGGGTAGAATACACATCAAAAATGGTGAATTGATCGGATAGTTCTCCTTCCATCCATTTTCTTAACTCACTAACACGTTATTGTCTCATTTATGCTTATGTTCAATTCTTCAGCTGTTTCATCCTGTTAAGCCGTTTCATCTTTCTTTTTGCAGATCACTGCAACGGAATATTCCAAATTTTACCTAATGGTATTTAGAGTATATTCTAAACACAAAGGTAAGTGGCAGCAGTTATTAGAAATTCACTTCTGAGTTGTAGGAGGATCACTGAGGTGGAGCAACCCCGCCCTCACTTTTTTCACCCATAACTGAGAGCTCTGTGTTCATACACTCTCCAGCTACCTTACAGCTCTTCACACCTCCAACCTAAAATTACTGGTGTAACCAAGATGAAGAACAATATTGGAGTTATCCCATGAGACGTTCACTTTTGAGCCAGATGTCAGCTCAGACAAAGAAAACGAAGACGGGGATCTAATCGTGTTTAAGTGGATGCATTGGAATGGAGTAAAGCAGGGAGCTTGTGGTCCACCTGTTCATTTTTCTATGTCACAAATACGATCTTGATTGATTTAAATAAAGAAATTCTCAGAAATGCAATTTTGGGATTAATTTTCTTCATATATGTCTTTCATTATATGAATATTGCCGCAGGAACTTCTTAAAAACAACAAAAATACAATTTTCATCAGAGCGTGTCTTTAAATTTCCCTACTGAACTCACCATTCCGTTTTCTGTTTAGAACTCCAGCTGTGAACTCCTGAGAGAGCCATAGCATCAGTTGGATGAACCTCACACTCCTGCTGCTTACTTTGGTCGCTTGTCTGTCTCCTGCAACACCAGACTTAAATCTGTCCTACCTTTTTCTTCTTTTGCCATTGTACCTCCTGTTGTTTTTTCCTCCTGCAGCAAATGCTATATTTTCTAAGTTGAGCATAAAAGCATCCGTTTTGTGTTTTTTTCTTCCCATGTGGCTGGAAAATGTCAACTCTTTCCGCCGTCTTTTCCTTCGGATTTTTTTTCCAGTAAGAATTTTCTGGCACAACGTTACTCAGGTGATCATTCTTTTCTTGACAGCATTTCTAGTGGGAATAATTTCTGTCATTTTCCTCTCCTGCTTTGGCCATTTTTTGGTGTTTCTTTCTTCATTCATTTGGTTTTTCTGTTCTGTCATTATCCTCTGCTGTGAGTGGCAGCTCTTGTCTTATCAGGTTTTGTCAGCTGTTGGTTGAGGTCCAGTTGTTGGTGGGATGCACAAAGGTGGGCTGGTAGAATGCCAGCCTTGCCCTTCACAATGTTATGGGAGGAGTGATGGATAGATGGAGAATGTTTCAGTGGATGCACTGCATGAGAACAAATTTGTCCCCCTCTCTCTTTATGGATATTTATGAGCCCAACTATCCTCATTCACGTCAAAAAGAAAGCAACCTCTCAACTTTGAGGTTTTGTTGGAACATTGCAGTTTAAAAAGGACATAATAGCAAAAATAGGTTTGCAAATTTGCATATGATTGAATAAAACTTTCAGACATCTCTACTTATTTCATCACCTAATCAGTGATGAAATATATAGACTCTTTACATAACTTAAGCATAGGTTAGGAATATGGTGCCCAGAAACCTGCGTTGGCTTGTAGACAATTGGGACGTGTTTTGGGGCTAGCCCGTTCGCATGCGGAGAGAAGGTATCCATCCCACATTGGTCAGGTGCTCTTCTTTCTAGCAACATTTCTGCTAGCCTTAGTCGGGCAACCTGACAGCCCAGAGATGGTACCCAGGCACAGAGCAGCAGCTTAAAACTCTCCTCTGAGCCTCCCCATGAAGGTATAGTTGAGCAGTTTATTGCTTTTTTATGTGCTGAAGGCAAGTAAAGGGAGTGAGTTACAGAAACCTAAAAGTAATTGATACTTGTACTCTCAACAACAACAACAACAAGCGCAATTGTGATTTGATAACATGTGGTTTATCAACCCTTGTGCTATCCTAGGCACTTTAACAATAGTAGTTGGGTCATTTAGACCCATTAGACAGTGTGCTGAACCTTTTTTCAATGATTTGTGATCTTCACTTGTGTCCATGGATTAGTCAAAATCTTTCCACCTTTATCCACCTTTGTCCTGCTAAGGAGAACATGTCAATATAAGGGTGGAGTCATCTAAGATAGCACAAGGGTTAAACACAAGATCAATTTCCTCAAAGTCTCTTTTTGTCAATGATTTCATTAATGACAACAAACTTAGTTCACTAGTCTTAACAGAAACTTGGCTCCAACAGGATGACTATGTTAGACTGAACGAAGCAACCCCCACACTCAAACTTATAAAAACTATCAGAAAAGGATTTCTAATTACCTTCCAGTTTACATTAGAACATGCTACTGCCCCAGTGAATAAAAAAAGCTTAGAAGAACCTTATCTGACCGTTCTGTGTCTGAGTTTAAACTCATAGTTCAACCAATACTTAGTAAGTTGCAAAGCAAATACTCTAGGACCAGCTCCCATAGCTTCAGTCCTACTAAAAACGACCAGTTTGTTAATGATGCCCTTAGGAGTACACTCGATCTTGTTACCCCCCTGAAACCTAAGCTTGTTAGACGAAACCGAGTAGCACAGTGGTTTAACACTGAACGTAACTGCTGAGAGCAGTCTCTGGATACCTGAAAATATAGCCTCTTAAAATTATAAAAAAGCTTTGCATAGAGCCAGAACCCAGTGCTATTCAACCATATCTGAGTTTTTATTTTTAGAGCAATAGCTAGACTAACCAGCAGTCAGAGCACGTATTAAATTCTTTGATAGAAAAATCTCAAATATTAGACATACGTTGAATCAAGTTATTTCAATGGTAAACATCTGTAACATTAGAGTGCTTCACTGCTGTGGATCAAGCAGAAATAGCAACAGTCAAGTACTGAACAATAAGGCACATTAAGCAAGACAAAAGAATCAGAGATAAATCCGTCAGTCAAACTTTGTTAACTGCTTTCACAGTAACTGCTTGCTTATAATTCATTTGAAAACATCATATTGTCTTTAAGTCACCCTAACAGGAAAACTCGAAAACCTGTTTTACTCATAATTATTTATCGCCCCCCCGGCCCATATTAAGAATTTTTAACTGAGTTTTCCGACTTCCTATCGACTATTGTCTTAGATTCTGATCAAATTACAATATTAGGGGATTTTAATATTCATGTTGATGACCCCAGTGACTGCCTAGGAAAGGCTTTTGCAGCTTTATTAGATGATGTTGGTTTCACCCAAAGTGTGAATGAACCCACTCTGTGTCATAAGCACACCCTGGATCTTGTTCTAACCCATGGGATAGAAATCAGCCAGCTGAGTGTCCTTCCTCTTAACCCCATCATTTCTGATCACTTTATGATTACCTTCCAGTTTACACTGGAACATCCTTCTGCCCCAGTGAATAAGAAACAGCTTAGAAGAACCTTAACTGACCGTTCTGTGTCTGAGTTTAAACACACAGTTCAGCCAGTACTTAGTGATATTCTGAGAAACTACTCTGAGTCCAGCTCCCATAGTATCAGTCCTAGTATAAATGACCACTTTGTTAATGATGCCTTACAAGCCCTCAGGAGTACACTCGATGTTGTTGCCCCCTTGAAACCTAAGTTCGTCAGACAAAACCGAGTAGCACCGTGGTTTAACGCTGAAACTCGTTCTCTTAAACAAGAAACCCGTAAGTTGGAAAGAGAATGGCGTCGCTCCGGTTCAGAGCAGTCTCTGGATATCTGGAAACATAGCCTATTAAATTATAAAAAAGCTCTGCGTAGAGCTAGAAGCCAGTACTATTCAACCTTAATATCAGAGAATGGAAACAATCCGAGATTTCTTTTTAGCACTATTGCTAAATTAACTCGCAGTCAGAGCTCAGTAGATCCACATGTTCCTGTTTCTCTCAGCTCTGATGATTTTCTTACATTTTTCGAAAGTAAAATCTCAAATATTAGACATAAGTTAAATCAAGTTATTCCTACTATCAGCCCAGAACAGGCTGAAGCGGTAGAAATGGAGACATCCATAGAAACCTCTGTAACATTGGACTGCTTCACTGCTGTGGATCAAGCGGAAATGACATCAATTATTACGTCCTCCAAATCCTCAACGTGTCTGTTAGACCCAATTCCCACTAGACTTTTTAAAGAAACTTTTCCCCTAATTAATGATCCCATATTAACAATGATAAATGCCTCTCTGGAAACGGGTTACGTGCCACAGTCTTTTAAATATGCAGTTGTTAAACCTCTTCTGAAAAAGCCCAGTTTGGATCCTAGCATCTTGGCCAACTATAGACCAATATCAAACCTGCCCTTTATTTCTAAAATCCTAGAAAGAGTTGTAATTAAGCAGCTTTACTGCCACCTACAGGACAACAGCCACTTTGAAGACTTTCAGTCGGGGTTTAGACCCCACCACAGTACGGAAACTGCACTAGTTAGAGTCTCTAATGACTTGTTATTGGCCTCAGAAAAGGGTCTACTTTCTATTCTTGTCCTGTTGGACCTCAGTGCAGCCTTTGACACTATCGACCACAATATTCTACTCCATAGACTAGAGCAGGACATAGGGATCAGAGGATCTGCTCTCCAGTGGTTTAAATCCTATCTGTCCGATAGGTATCAGTTCGTTAATGTAAATGGCCATTCCTCTCAGTGCACTCGAGTCAACTATGGAGTCCCACAGGGCTCAGTCTTGGGACCGATCCTGTTTACGCTTTATATGCTACCCCTAGGAAACATAATCACGAAACACAGCATTAATTTTCATTGTTATGCCGACGATACGCAGTTGTATTTATCCATGAAGCCTGACCAGAATGACCAGAGTGAGAAACTGAACGCTTGCATCAGTGACATCAAGACTTGGATGACAATTAATTACCTCCTCTTGAACCCAGAAAAAACTGAGGTCATTATACTTGGTCATAAAAACCTCAGAGATGCTCTGTCTGCTCAGATAGTCTCCCTGGATGGCATAAGCATAGCCCCTAATTCCACAGTTAGAAACCTTGGGGTTTTATTTGACCAGGATTTATCATTTAAGGCTCACATATCTCAGGTGTGTAGAACTGCCTTTTTTCATCTGCGGAATATTGCTAAGATCAGAAATATACTTTCAAAGAGTGATGTTGAAAAACTCATCCATGCATTTGTTACGTCGAGGCTGGACTACTGTAACTCCTTGTTAGCAGCATGTCCTAAGAGTTCCTTAAGAAATCTCCAGCTTGTTCAGAACGCAGCAGCTGGATTGTTAGCAGGAACTAGCAGAAGAGATCACATCACTCCTGTGTTAGTTTCGCTCCATTGGCTCCCAGTTGATTCCAGAATCAAGTTCAAGATCCTCCTGTTAACCTATAAGGCCTTACATGGAATGGCCCCGTCCTATATTAGGGACCTCATAGTCCCTTACCATCCAATGAGAACACTTCGCTCGCAAAATTCAGGACTGCTTGTGGTTCCTAGAATTAGTAAAAGTACGGTTGGAGGTAGAGCGTTTAGCCACCAAGCCCCTGTCTTATGGAATAAACTACCAGCTCATGTAAGAGAGGCCGACTCAGTTTCTACATTTAAAGTTAGACTGAAAACATTCCTCTTTGGACAGGCTTATTGTCAGACTAGTTAGTATTCAGAGATTATTTAACTTAATGTTAAGTTGTTTAACTTAAACTTAATAACTATTTCTTTTAAAAGGCTGCTAGAAGTTGAAGCTGGGGTAACTATGGTGCACTGGGGTTCTGTCTTCTTTTCTTTTCTACTTCTACCCTTCCTCTCCTCCATTCCTGATCATAATTTATCATTTAGTTCTCCATGCCTCTGTTTGGTGCAGTGCGATTCATGTATTGTCCCTCTTTCCTTCTCCCCTCCTGGGGAGTGGGAGTGGTTCCAGACTCCAGTTGGCTCATCCGTGCTCCAGTTCCTGACCGAGTACCTCGTCTCTGCTCCTGCTCCTACATCTGGCTGTGGTTCCTGTCTCCGGCTCGACTCGCGCCTTTGACTGTCCCCACAACCACGACTGGATGAAGCTCGTCTGCTGGACTTTAAATATGTAGTTGTAGATTTAGATAAGTTAATTCTTCTCTAAGAGTTCTGGTACATCGCCTGTCCGTCCTGGGGGAGGATCCCTCCTTTATGTGGGCACCCCTGAGGTTTCTTCCGGAATCCGTTTTTTTGGGAGTTTTTCCTTACCGCGAAGGGGGGTCTAAGGGCAGGGATGCCAGTATAGCTTAGTCAGTTTGTTAGTTCATTTTTGTATTTTCCTATTGAACTCTTTGTATTCATGATCCTCTTGAGTTCACGTTTTACTTCGAAGCCCATCGAGACGACTGTTGTTGTGATTTTGGGCTATACAAATAAAATTGAATTGAATTGAATTAACTCTAGAACTTGTTTGTAACACGCTACATGTTTATGGAGTGATATTTCTGCCACCACGTTGCACACAAAACTTTCTAAGTTGAACACAAAACTTTATAAGTTTTTTGCTAAAAAAAATTTTTTTTTGCTTTCAAAAACTTTTTTTTGCTTTCAAAACCGCTTTTTGTACGGAGCCCGCCGGGTGCCAGTGGTTATAAAGGGAAAAAAAATTGATAAACTGTGCGCACAGATTACTAAAGCGTGCGCACGGATTAGTAAACAGTGAGCACCACTTAATAAACCGTGCGCACGGTTTAGTAATCTGTGCGCACAGTTTATTAATCCGTGCGCACCATTTAGTAATCTGTGCGCACAGATTACTAAATGGTGCGCACGGATTAATCAATAATGCTCCTACTGTTGCACAATCGTGGCGCACGCACATTCATTGCATGTGCATGCCTCTAATCTAAGCAGAGCAAATGGACTACTAGCTTCATGTTTGCAGGGATGTGAAGGTGCTTTGGTACAGTGTGCGCAACGAAGGAGACTTCGGACTGCAGTCCGTTTCCCGGTTCTGCTGTCGGGACTCAGAACGTCTCCCGGGACATGTGAATCCAGACTGAGGACGGGCTTTTGGACTGGCGGAGGAAGCTTTTGGGGGACCAGTCCTGACAAAACGTGCACACAATCATCTGAATTTGTGTTACCATTCAGGTCCAGACCAGTGACGTGCGGTGAGGTTAATGGCTGGTGAGGCACTGACGTCATCAGTCAGATTTACAAACATATGAACCATACTGAGTAACTTATTCACCATTTGATTGACAACAGTTAACGTGTTTTGTTTAAAATATCATTTCAACATGTTTTTTTTTCATATACAAACTGCAGCATAGAAAAAAATCACAAACGTTATTATCGTCTTACCTTTACTTGTAAATAAAGTCCATACACCGCTCCTTCTGAAGAAAATGACTTGCCGCTTGCTATCACTTCTTCTAGTATTTTTTAGCGTCATAATCTCAGGGCTCACTGGCGCCCCCTAACATGAGGCACGAGAACTGCTGGCCTCACCCAGCAGCTTTTTCGCCGGCGTTTAGCGCTCAGCACAAGAAACACGTCCCTCACATACAGTTATTTATAAAAACAAACACTGTACATCATATACATCTGCTAAATTATGCAAACTCAGCTCATATAGTACGAGTGATTGAACCGATATACAGAGAGACAGCAGTACCGTCTGACTACATAGGTATTGCGCAATCCAAGGTGAGGCTCAGCGGGCTGGTGCCTCATCGCACGTCAAATGCGGAAATTCAGCGATTTTGAAAAGAAAAAACACCCAAAAATGGTACAGTTAAATGGAAAATGACTGCAAAGCACAAATTACTGATTGAATATAATAAGTGAATTTATTTTTTCTCTTTTCTTCCCATAATGACAGGTGAGGCACAGCCTCACCTGCCTCTCCTGACTGCACGTCACTGGTCCAGACAAAATAAAGGCTGATGGTTATTCCAGTTTAAATCGATCCACGGCTAAATCGCTCATTAGCATGGCTAATGTTGTTAGCATGAATGTTGCATTAACCTATTAACTTAATCTTAACCCTTCTTCCGTGTCAGTTCAGCCAAAAAAAGCCCTGAGCGCACGGATAAAAAAAACTATAAGCGAACATGCACATAGTAATAATCATAATAATAAAAGCATGTTTAAATGGTCAAGTGCCTGTGTCTATTGGAGCTTAGCATTGTTTACATGCAGACGCCTCTTCCTCAATGAACTATCCAGACCAATCACTACCGTAGACATCATCGGAGAAACGTTCAGCCAATCAGGTGATGTGACGTCATCATTAGTGGCAGACCACCGAACACAAGAAGTTACTAATGATGACGTCAGACTATTTGATTGGCTGTAGGTTGGTCCGATGAAGTGATTGGTCTGGATAGTTCATTGAGGAAGAGGCGTCTGCATGTAAACAATGCTAAGCTCCGATAGACACAGGCACTTGACCATTTAAACATGCTTTTACTATTATGATTATTACTATGTGCATGTTCGCTTATAGTTTTTTTTTTCAAATCCGTGCGCCCACGGCTTTTTTTGGCTGAACTGACACGGAAGAAGGGTTAAGATTAAGTTAATAGGTTAATGCAACATTCATGCTAACAACATAAGCCGTGCTAATGAGCGATTTAGCCGTGGATCGATTTAAACTGGAATAACCATCAGCCTTTATTTTGTCTGGACCTGAATGGTAACACAAATTCACATGATTGTGTGCACGGTTTGTCAGGACTGGTCCCCCCCAAAAAAGCCTCCTCCGCCCGTCCTCGGTCTGGAGATAGTACAAATCTCCCGGGGGACACGGTTCTGGAGTCAGCGCAGCAGGACAGGAAAAGGAGTACGGTCTGAAGTTTCCTACGTTGCGCACACTGTACCAAAGCACCCTCACATCCCTGCAAACACGAAGCTAAGAGTTTATCTTCAATGCTCAGAGGCATGCACATGCAATAACTTTGCATGCGCGCACGATTGCGTAACCGTACGAGCACAATTAATTAATCCGTGCGCACCATTTAGTAATCGGTGCGCACAGTTTACTAAATGGTGTGCACGGTTTACTAATCCGTGCACACAATTTAGTATTCCGTGCGCACGGTTTACTAATCCGTGCACACAATTTAGTATTCCGTGCGCACGGTTTAGTATTCCGTGCGCACAGTTTATCAGATTTTTTTTATTTTTAACCACTGGCACCTGGCGGGCTCAGTATTTTTGCGTTTGCAAAACACATTTTTTCGCGTGCGTTGTGTCAAATCTCGCTTTTGTCCTATCTTTGATTTTGCTGACTACTTTGGGCGCGACTTAGCGTGACATGACTGCCACTGGCATCGCCAAAAAGAAATTTGCAAGCGTTGTGTGTCATCACACTTTTTTCCTATCTTTGCTGAGTTAAGTTTCGTTTTGACGTCACCAAGCTGCCATCAAACAGCTGCTGATTGGTCCAGATTCTAACCAATCACATTGCCATATGAATCTAACATGGTGTCTGCTGCCGAGGCTGAACCGGCTCTTTTTACCCTCATTTTTGTATTTTTGGATGAAGACGTTTTCATTTTTTTAAATATAATTTTAACAATAATTCATACTTTCTTTTTTTAGCATTAGTTCATTTTTATTCAGTCAAATTTTTGAATTTATGGCTGAGGATCTCCTGAAACTGTCATGTTTATCTGCTGACATTAATTCAACAACAATTCTGTGTGTGATCTGTGAATCCTGCAGGGCAAAATATTAGTGAAAATTGTGATTTTTTAAAGGTCTGTTTGTTAAAACAAAACAATAAAAGATTCAAAGCACATATTATTTAATGCTCCACACGTGTTTAGGATCAGATGAACAGCAATAATAAGCAGAAGAATGATGGCTCACCACAGTAAACTCAATGTATATAACACAGAAGAGGCATTTTTGACCTTTATTATCATTTATGTTTTAGAACTTGTAAGCGTTTGTCCAAAGTTAAAAAATATTAGTCATAAAAAATGCTATTTTCTCTTAATATTTCAACCATTTTTGACTAAAATAAAACAATAGTTCAGATACAAATCTTAAAAAGTGTTGCTTCCCTGCTGGACGGAGTCGGAGTTTGGACATGTTTTTTTCTGCTGCAGACATTTTAAACACGTTCATCACTACACTGACATGAATAAATATTAAACTCTGTTTGA
The DNA here is from genome assembly GCA_037389245.1 of Oryzias sinensis. Lineage (NCBI taxonomy): Eukaryota > Metazoa > Chordata > Actinopteri > Beloniformes > Adrianichthyidae > Oryzias > Oryzias sinensis. Next base: position 7,116,211 of record CM074506.1, on the reverse strand, counting down.
TTTTAGCTGCTTTGCTGCTCCTTATGGGTTTTACTCTGAGAGAAACGGGCCAGACTCGTTGAAAACAGCAGAACCCTGTACGAAAAGAACCGACAAAAAGTCTAAAGTCTGCCTCAGCGTACCGTCAATATCCGTCAATAACCGTCAGAGACACTTGATTGGTTAGAATCTGGACCAATCAGCAGCTGTTTGATGGCAGCTTGGTGACGTCAAAACGAAACTTAACTCAGCAAAGATAGGAAAAAAGTGTGATGACACACAACGCTTGCGAATTTCTTTTTGGCGATGTCAGTGGCAGTCATATCACGCTAAGTCGCGCTCAAAGTAGTCAGCAAAATCAAAGAGAAGACAAAAGCGAGATTTGAGACAACGTACGCGAAAAAAGTGTTTTGCAAACGCAAAAAACGTTTTTGAAAACAAAAAAAAGTTTATGAGAGCAAAAAAAAATTTTTTTCAGCAAAAAACTTAGAAAGTTTTGTGTTCAACTTAGAAAGTTTTGTGTGCAACGTGGTGGCAGAAATATCACTCCATACATGTTAGCCATGTTAGAAGTGTTAGCCACATTAGAAGCACTTGCGTTTTTCCCAATACCTGTAACTTCCAACCTTGTTTGCAAATTGAAAAATAACAGACAGGAAAAGGGAAGGATACCAGTTAGCAGGACTGGTTAGTTTTATTTTTTGTATCCTTTTTTTCTCTCCTGTTCAGAGCTCACCAAAAGCATTGGTGTCCCCAAACTGGTAGCTGGTGTAACAGGATGTTTCGAGTGGTGAGATCACTAGCGGGAGCGGGAAGTCCCCAGAGTTCTAGCCACAATACAACCCCCAGCAACCCCCCGGCGCACTTTTCCCGGATACCGCACACCTGAATTTCATTCATTCAATTAACCACAGGGTACTTAAAGTGTGGATGCCATGCTTTGAACAACTTTGTCAAATAAAAAAGCCCTTTAAACGCTGATTCTATTGATACCAATAGTTTGCGTCGAAAAAAATCCGAAGCATATGAAAAATAGACATCTTTCCAAGGAATCAGAGATTTGGATCTGCCGCTAGAGCGCAGGCTGGAAGTGAACCCGATTTGACCTGTGACGTAACGAAAGGGAGTTGCCTTTCGCAGTTGCGCTTAGGACAGCATGTAAACAAAACAGGTAGTCTTCGTTTCTCTCGTGTTTAAATCTGTTAATCATCAACATGCCAAGTCGTTGTGTGGCAGCTGGATGTAGCAATACATCTAGTGAAAGTGTATCTGTGTATAAAATTCCCAAAACAAGAAACGCTGCTGAAAAGGGGAAAATTTAAGAAGGTGGACGGCGAAGGATTTTTCCCTCCAGATCTGCAGGAGAGAAGTCTGCGTTTTCGAAGGGACAAAAACCGGGACACAAACGAAGAATTTTGAACGGAGAGTTGGGAGGAGGATCTTGGCTTCTGAGTCGAGGAAAGGCGGGTGAGCTGGAAGCGAGCGAGCCGTTTTCTGGGTCGGAGAGGACGGCGCTGGAGTCGGTCGGGAGCGGAGGCTGCTAAGCTAGGCTAGTGTGCATCACGATGGATCACATTGAGGCGAAGTAGTCGTGTTTTCTGTTGTCCTTGGATCCAACTGGAGTATTTCAACGCACTCAATGTTTTGCAAGAGAAGCAACAGTTCTGCAACGTTTTTTTTCTTTTGCTTTTGAGGTGCCGGTACCGTGAGTAAACTGAACTGTGTGTGTGAGCGCGCGCGCGCACGAGAAAAGGTTTCAAACTGGTTCAAACAGGTAAAACTGTTAATGTTCCACAGTTGTTAATGGTATACAGTGACTTTGTTAACTAAAGAGTAGTAATATCTGGGAAACTTTTATTTTGTGACATTTATTTTGTAAATTGGGTTGAAAACCAGTGTTTACCTTTGTTTAGATTAGGCCAAAAGGGGACATTTTGAGTATATTTTAGGGTAAGTGGAGTAATTTAATTTTATACATTTTTTAGACTTACTGGAGTCTAGCCGAATCTTCATGCTGGCTATCGTCATCGGCATCACTAGACCTACTACTTTCTGCTATACTATATCCTCCTCACTTTCGCAAAAGGGTTCGAATCGATACGGTTGCAAAAGTGACTCATCATCATGATAAGCTCCGCAACTTTCCTCTTCATCTTTCTGTTCATCTGATGATAAATCGCTAATAGAGACGGTAGCATCACTCTGTGCTTCGCTATCGGTGCTAGCCATGTTGTCTGCCTTGTCTTCCTTTCGTTACGTCACAAACAGGGGGGCGAGAATTCGGCGGAATGCGTGAAGCCGGCGGCCGTCCTCGTTGTTTATATTGCGTTTTTCGCTATTTATTCTTTTTCGAAAAATATTAAAAACAATCGCAACATGAAATAGAGACTATTTATTATATTTTGGCTTATTAAAATAGACCATGTCACCCACACTTTAAGCACTGCACTGAGTCAAGCTCAGTGAGAGGTATTGTTTGTGCAACTCTGCCTTCTTTGTCGAGTGTTGTATTGGGACCTCATCTTCTGTTTCCTTACCCTGCATCTAACTCTGTTTGTCTGCCGTCTGCCCGCTGCTTGCTGCATTTGGATCCAGCCGTCTGCCTGTTCATGTGACACAGACTGTAACAGAATAATATTATGGTGGTGAAAAAGGTAATTGATTTCATTGTTGACCCTTCTAACCTATATTGGCAATTTATCATTTCAAACAGGAACATTTCCACAGAAAATGAAAAAGTAATTCTATTAAACAAATCAGGGGACAAACGTCTGAAGCGATTACACAATTAACTGAAGAAATTATAAATGCCGCTGATAATAAGGAGTTCACAGTAAGAGTGTTCATTGATCTGAATAAGCCTTTTGACATTATTAATCATAACATATTAGTAAATACACTGGAAAGATATAGAATATGATGACGGGCATTAAATTAGTTGCATTAAAAACATGCAGCAGTGTTTATAACTGGAAAATTATAATCATTATATATTTATAATTATATCATTCCTAATTTAAGGCTAGCTCTTTATGCCTTTTTTGTCTTTATACATGTCATTAGAAAAATGTTAGAAGAGCACATTAAAATTCCTACATCCCAATTATCATCAAAGTGGGGCTTTAACAGCTTTTTTATTTGTATTTTTTGCCAATTTTACTTATCTGCAATGATTGCAGAATTACTGCAGGGGTCACTAAAGATGGAGCAACACTGTGTTAATACAGTTTGGGTAATGGCTTGAGGCATCATCATCCCATCACTACTACTTGGCATCTGAACGTCACATCACTACCATTTAGAAGAAACAGGCACTTGACTAGCGATGTTGTGGAATCATGGGTCTAATTCAGGGTTGCCTACACATATAGATAGACGGACGGACGGACGGACGGACGGACAGACAGATAGATAGTATTCTGAGACTAAAATACTGTTTAATAAACATAGTATTATGAACTATAAAATTTTTAATAATAATAATAAATAATAATATTAATAATTTTCTTCATATATGTCTTCCATTATATGAATATTGCTGCAGGAACTTTGTAACCCTTGTGCTATCCTAGGCACTTTAACATTGGGAGTTGGGTCATCCAGACCCACTAGACAGTGCACTGAACCTTTTTTCTTCAAGGATTTGTGATCGTCACTGGTGTCCAGGCATTACAGGAAATCCTCTTAGCCTTTATACACCTTTTTCATGGTAGGGATAACACGTCAAAGTAAGGGTGGGGTCAAAGGATAGCACAAAAAAGACTTAATCATGAAATGTGTTACAATGTATGAATAAACCTGTGTTTGACGTTTGCAATACATATATGGTACATTTTTGTGCTTTGTATTGGTGTAAACAACATGTGGAGTACAATTTTGGCTTTTCTGTTTTTAACCCTCATATTTTATTTTTTTATCATCTTATCATTATTGCTTCCATCCTTTGTTTTATTGACTCTGGAGGCAAATATTTCACTCATTTGATGTGTAATGCTTCAAGTTCTTCTCTTGCTTCTTCCTAAATTGTGTGTTTTCTGTGAAGACTGCGCAAACAGAAAGGTTTCACCATTTGCTTTGCCTCCTGTGTCTGCAAATTTGGGCAATTAAGGGAATACAAATGAATTGTACCATTGAGCAAGACAGTAAAGACAATAAGTTGACGAACATTATAAACGCTTTGTGGAGCAGATGCTAATTGTCACAATGTTATGGCTCAATGGAGAGCGAGAGTTGTTCACACACTTTGTTAATGTCTGCTGTAAAGCAGGGATGCTGAAAGCTCTCTTCTTTTTGCTGGTAAACTGTCAAATCCCTGCACATGTACCAGCAGGGTGGGTTAACATATAGTATAATGCTGAAGCGATGTTTAAGTATCCTCTGACCTGAATAAAAACATTTATATTCTGGTACTGAGCCTGGGGGGAGCTGCTGAGGGCAACAGGGATGGAGACTGAGAGAGAATTATTTTTGACATAGTTTATGACATCTGGCCTTTTGCTCTCTGTGATGGATTTGGTCCAAAGCCTTGAGACACTCAAATGTACTGTGACATCCATGACAGCTGGAGATGATTTCCACTGCCAGCACATGCACACTTCAACCCGGAAAGGCAACATGTTTAATCTGAGGACAGCTGTTTACAGTTTCCACGTTTTAATTCATAAATGCCAAAGCCTCTGCCCTCTATAGGACATAGTACACAATTACAAAATGACAATTTTGTTATTTAAAGACCCACTTCAATGAAATTTTTGTTTTTGTGCTTTTAACATGATCTTGTGGCATTTTTCTGATGATGGAGGACGGAAGGAAAATTATGGAAATGGATGGAAAGAAAATTAAGCTTAAAACTGCATTTCTCAGTATTTCTTTTTTTTAAATCATTATGAATCAGGAGAAGCCAAAAAAAACGGTTTGAAAAAGATCTTTGTTTTGATGTAGACAATACGCAGGTAGACTCACAATCTCCCTGCACCAAGCTCTCAGCAAAGGGTGTCAGAAGTCAGAACTCTGTCTCCCCCTCTGGTCACCGGCGGGAGCCGCCTCCAGAGTTATAAACACACAACATCTCCCAGCAACCCCAGGGTGTCGTTTCTGGATATTGCACAACTGACTCTCATTTGCCAATCAATCACATGACACTTAAGCATTGCACTTAGCCTCACTCAGTGCGAAGTATCGTTTGTGCCACTCTGCCTGCATTACCAAGCGTTGCATCCAGACATGAGCTTCTGATTTTCTGACACTGTTTTGTCTCTGACTCTGTTTTGCCTGACGCCTGCCCCGACTCTCATCTGGATCCTCACTACTCTCATTATTTTTGTGATGCTCCCATGCTCGTTATTGATCTCTGCCTGCCTGACCTTGATTTAGTTTTGTGGACTTTTAGCTGAGCCAATAAACCTGATAAATCTGCTGCATTAGGAACCAGCCATATGCCTGTTTTGTGACAATGGCGAGAGGGGGAGGTTGCCAACAGTCCCTCCTATAACTTCTGTGCTACAGATACTATGTTGTAGAAAATGATCCAGGGTTCATATTTTGGCTAAAAACGACAATCATCATTAAAAGACCACTGGGAACGCTTTTACAAAAGATCAGCACAATGATCGGAGTGGGACTTTAATCATTTTTTATTTCAACTTTTTATATTGAGTTTTTAAAACACATTAACATACAAAGCATATTTTCAAAAGGTAAGCGTATTCAAACAACAATACAGCTCTGTGTTTCCCCATATCCCTCCCAACCCGAACACAGAACATTCCCATATCCAGGCCATGCGTATACTTCCTCTTTTACACATACGCACGCATACACACAGGACATAATAGAGATCCAGTCTCTACTTATGTGAACGTATACAAGCACAAACACACAAAAAGTAAAAATAAAAAAAGGAGGGGGATATTTGTATGATTATTGAATTGAAATGCTTACATCTGAAGGGAGAACAAAACAAAATGTTGAAAAGGTAAGATAATGATGATAAGATAAGATGAATAGACACAGAGAGAAATAAAAAAAGGGCAATAATAAAAATTGTAAGGGGGGTGGTCCGTCAGTTTCTGGCTCTGGGAGTAATGTCAGTGATAAAAATGGATGCTATGTCTCTTTAAACTTACTTGGACACCCTTTGAGTGAGATAAGAGAGCTTCCATCTAAGCAAAATAAATTGTCTGGCCAACAAGGTAGTGAATGCCAGAGCACGTGTGCAAGGTCCAGAGAGATTCATATCAACTGCAAAACCAAAGATAGTGGACACTGGTTTAGGCAGTAGCGTCGTTCCATATGCATGGCTGAGCGTGTTAAAAAAATGTGTCCAGAAACTTCTTAATTTGGAACAGGCCCAAAACATATGGGTATGGTTTGCTGGCGAGTTTCCACAACGGTTGCACTTATCAGAGACGGACGTATAAATTCTGGATAGTTTTGCATTTGTGTAATGTATCCTGTAAATTACTTTGCACTGGATCAAGGCATGTCAGGCACATATAGAGGACGAATGTATTAACTTTAAGGCTGTGTCCCATTGTTGTTCAGATTAAGTAACCTGTAATTCCTCTTGCCAGGTGGTTTTCATGAAGGAAACTGACCTACTGACTATTGTATCAATAATTCCAGTTAGAACTGAAATACAATGCTTCTGCTGTGGGTCCACCTCAAATAAGGTATCTAAAAAAGTTTCGGGGGGGCGGTTAGGGTAATGAGGGAATTGCTTCTTCACAAAATCTCTTGCCTGCGGGAAACGGAAAAAATGTGAGTAGGCAAGTTATACCTGGCTGAAAGATTAGCAAAGGTTGGGAAGACATTATTGGTATATAGGTCCTTGACTTTGTCAAGTCCTTTGCTATGCCAAATTTTAAATACTGCATCAGTGACAGAGGGGGCGAAATTACAATTTTTTAGTAGGGGAGATAGTATTGAAGGACCAAGTAGACCAAAATGTTTTCTGAATTGTCTCCAGATGGTTACCATTTCCTTTTCAAGAGATAATGTCAATGGAAATTGCGAGCAGAGAACTGAGGGCAGTGAGTAAGGACCAGATCCCTTCTCCATTTGCACACCCAGACAGGCAGGGAGGTATCAATATCATACATCCAGTATAGGAGCTTCTGTATATTTGCTGCCCAGTAATGTTGTCTAAAGTTTGGGAGGCCAAGACCTCCTTTGTTTTTAGGTGACTGTAACATGGATTCGCGGACTTTAGGTGTTTTCCCGCTCCATGGGAAGTGACAGATTTGTTTTTCCAGCTTGTCGAAAATAGCTTTGGTAAGAAGTATAGGGATGTGCTGGAAGAGATACAAGAATTTAGGAAGGACAGTCATTTTGATGAGATTCACCCGCCCAATCAGTGACAGATGTAAAACTGACCAGTGATCAAAGTCTTCCCCCATACTCTCCAGGAAGGATTCAAAGTTGCAAGTTTTCATCTCGGAGATGGAGTAGGATATAAATATACCTAAATATTTAAAGCCAGTTTCCACTCGTTTAAATGGGGCTATTGTCAGGACTCAAGAGGTGGACACAAGCGCGGGACGCCAAAAAGCAGGTAAGAAGGATTTAATCACAAGACTAGAATCAAGAGGTGGACACAAGCACGGGACGCCAAAAAGCAGGTAAGAAGGATTTAATCACAAGACTAGAATCAAGAAGGCAAGCAACCAAAACGATCCAGTGACAAGTACCGGCCAAACCCAGAATATATACGCTACAGTTAAGTGAAAACAGGTGCGAACCAGGTGCAACAAATCACAGAAGTAAAGACAGCAAACATGAACAAGGAACAGTAACCGGAAGTGTCAAATTAAAACCGGAAGTGAAAAAGGAAAACAAATCTAAACCGCCCTGACCCCTGGTACCTGACAGCTGTTGAATGAGGCATCTCTCTGGCTGGGGGATTCAAAGGGAATTGTTCACTTTTCTGGTAATTAACCTTAACCTTACCCTGAAAGTGATCCAAATTGGTCCAAAATGTCCAATAGTATGAGTGAGTAGAGAGTTCAGTGGGTCAGAAATATAAAGGAGAACATCGTCTGCATAGAGCAACACCTTGTGGGTGATAATAGACCTAACAATACCTTTAAATCTTTCTTCTGCACGCAACCAGATAGCAAGCAGCTCTATAGTGATTTCAAATAGCACAGGGGAAAGAGGGCATCCCTGTCTTGTACCCCTCCTGAGATGAAAGGGAGGGGATAGGGTGTTATTTGTCCAAACTGATGCCATTGGAGACGAGAATAGTAGCTGGACCCACTCAATAAAGTCATTGCCCAGGGTAAACCTGTGCATTGCTTCATATAGAAAGGTCCACTCAACGCGATCAAAAGCCTTCTCAGCATCGAGTGAGACAGGCATGTTCAAGAGCCGTCTGGTGTTATAGTAAGAGTGGCGCCCAGTCATGAAGCCTGTCTGGTCTAGAGAGATTATTTTGGGCAACACCTGTTGAAGACGAGAGGCAAGAACTTTAGAAAGGATTTTAAAATCTACATTTAGTAGCGAGATGTGCCTGTAGCTACTGCACAGAAGGGGATCTTTATCCTTTTTTAGAATCAAGGAGATGGTTGTTTCAGAGAGAGTATTTGGAAGAGAAAAATCATCTCTTCAGAAAGGCCTCATTGTACATCTCTTTTTAGACTGGTGCCAAAAGATCTGAGTTGGCTTTGTAATACTCAACAGAGAAGCCACCTTGACTGGGTGATTTACCTGTATTTAAAGATTTGATGGCTAGTTGAATTTCAGTTATTGTGATCGGTTCAGTTTTTTGCATCCTCCTCGTCTATCTGTGGGAATTACTATTACTTTTGAAACATCTCTTGAGCGCTACTTGGTGAGTTGGAAGTGTATAGCTCGGACTAGAAGTTTGCAAATACTTCATTTATTTCCCTGGGATCGGAAATTATTTTGCCCGAATCACGCTTTACATTCAAGTTTAATTTGGTGGTTGCTGCAGCCCGAGCTTGATGGGCCAGAAATTTCCCCACTTTATCGTCAGATTCAAAATTCTGTCTGGTCTTCACTAGCTGAGTCATAGGCGCTGTGGTGGTGATCAAATTAAGATTGGTCTGAAGTTTCACTTGTTCAGTATAGAAATTGGGATTTGGGTTGGATGAATGTTTACTGTCAAGATCTGTTAGAGTTTACGAGACTGGACCCAGAAGCAGGACAGAACAGAGATGGTTGGTGAGAAAGAGTTTTTAATCAGTCCCAGTGGTGGTGGCTTAGATGGCTGGATCCTGGACGGCAGATGAGACCAAAGCTGTGGAGGATGCTGGAGGCAATGTCTGAAGGAAACAGATTAACAGTGGATTAGGATTCTTGGCATAGGCATGAGCATAGGCATAGAAATGGTTTTGACAAGGTCTAGAGTTTAGCATAGGTCAGTACTCTACCGCTGAGAGCAGATGGACTGACATCGGCTGGAAGGTGAGGAGTCCATAAATAGGCTGAAGGTTGATGAGGAGACTGGAAACAGGTGAGGCGATTATTCCCCGGTAGGAGTGGGAGGAGCTCATAATCCTAACAAGATATTTATTATTATTTAGTAAGTTGGTCTTTTGAGATAACTTCTCTTTTTTCAATTTGGAAACAAAGCTTTTAAGCTGACCCCTCATGTAGGCCTTGTGTGCCTCCCAGAGAAGGCCTCCAGATATTTCCATTACCATCATTTAATTCAAATAAAAGTGTAATATGAGTTCTTTATAATTGCTTAAAGTCATTTCTTATCAATAAGTTAGAGTTGAATCTCTAATGTTTAGGAGGCCGAGGTTGTGGGCCGAGTCCCAGCTCTAATAGAACCAATGCGTGATCTGATATGGCTGTTGTATTGTAATTACAGGTTTGAATTCCAGAAAGCAGTCATCATCAAAGTTTGGTCCATAGAAATTCACCAGCACCACCATAGAGCCCTGTAAATTCTCTGCAACAATAACAAAGCGGCCGTCTGTATCTGCTATTTTTTTGTGTTGTTCAAATAAAATGTTACTCGGATAAGTTTAGCAGATCCTCTGGCCTTAGCATTGAATTTTGAGTGATATTTTTGGGTAATCCAGTTTCTTTTTAAACACATTTCTTCTTTTATGGGCAGGTGGGTCTCCTGGAGAATAATAATGTCACCTTTCAGTTGTAAATGAGTTAAGACCTTATTGGCTTTAATTGAAGTTCCGACAACCCTCACATTCCAAGATTTAAATTTCAGAGTGTTAGCCATACCTTATGATGTGTTGACTTGCCTCTAAACAAGTCTGTGATATTCCGGCACTGGAAAATGAAAGAAAGAAAGCAAATGAAAAAAAGAAAAAAAAAACCCGCAACATACACACACAAACCCACACATACTGATACTGACACTGGACCTGGATCCCCTTAGAAAAAAAAAATTACATCTTGAGTGTCCATTGCACTGCGGGGCGGGGCCATCACCCAGCCTTATAAACATAGCATAATTGTAAAGGGCAGAGACAAAATAAAAAAGGGCTTCCTGTCAATAAAGACTCACTAAAGTTATAAAGGATATATTACTGTATGCAGACCCATAGCAAAGCAAAACTGAAGATGAGATCTCGTTTCTGTCACATTTACGTCTCCTAGACATAAATGAGAACTGTTTGAGACTAAACTGCTTTTCTCATTCTTCTCAAACATTTCTCCTGAGAAATAAGTCTCACAGTGAGCACTGTTTGAGATCTCAAAATTCTCTCACAACTGTCTCTTCTCCAGATCTCAATTAAGAGAAAAATGAGCCATATTATCTTGCGCTCAAGTATGTCTCAATTTGATATCCTTACTTCAAATCCCTATCTCAGATACGTCTCAGTGAAAGACATAAAGGGTTTTGTCTCTCGTTGCTCAATAATTTAGATCTTGTTTTAGCCTCTTTTTTTTTTTTGTCTCAGCAATAAGAAAAATGAGAGTAGTACACGCCCTAAAATGAGTCTCATGATGACAGCATTACAGTTCATCTCTGGAAAATAATATTTTTTTATTTATTTTATTTATGTTCAACTTAAAAAAGTTGTTTATTGCTTACATTTATATAACTTAATTACAATTTCAAGAGAAAAAAGTTCAATCATTAATACGGTCATGTCCTCAAAAGACATATTTTTGAAACTTTTTAAAAAACATGAAATTTCAAGACACTGTTGCAGTGTTGATTTAATAAACTTTTCTTTGACTGCTTAGATAAACATAAATGAACAAGAATGTATGTTGGGTTAATGATGCTAGGTTTAGTTAAACAAACACACGCATGCACTGGCACACATGACGCACAAGTGCATATACGCACACTTATATGTTGGTGGGTATAAAACATTTAACACATTAATGTCTGAACTAAACAACTCAAGGACATTTGGGATCAAATTTGGATCACCTTAAAGTGAACAAAAAATAGATTTTACATTTGAAACAAACAAATAAAATACATAAATAAAAATAATAAAATAAATAAATCAACTTTTTAGGGTGGGACAGATTTATGGGGTTCAGTTTGAGTTACTTTATCTTTGTCTTTAAAAATCCCCCTTCATGCAGCCTTACAAGCTGAAAATATTTCCTTTTTTCTTGGTTTTAGTCTGCATCATATTGAACAAACAGAAGCCTGGAGTAACTCGATTTGAATTTTAAACTGTATCACAGCCTCACGTGACACAGATTTCTGATTGGTTGATCACAGTGGGAGGGAAAACTCAGTGGGTGACGTCACCAACGGGCCGGAATCTGCAAGCGGGAGAAGTGCAGAGAACGACAGACTTTTGACGAGCGTTTGTCGTATTTTTTCTGCGTTTTAACAATCCGTGGGATGAATCTCCAACATTTTTTTGCCTTTCTGGAAAAGATTCAAGTAAAATCTTTGAAGTTTGCACGGTAAGTTTGCGATTTCTTTCCTCCAACTCTGAACTCAGTTGAATGCTAAAGGTGTTTTAAGCTAGCTCCGCCAGTACTGCAGACGTCTGGGCCACTCGCGGTGGCTTTGTCTGTATAAGTAATTATTACATTTTAAAAAGGTTAACTTGTTCTTTTAATGAAAAATAGAGACATTGTAGAGTTATTTGCAGTGCAGAGTTTACAGAATGAGCCTCGATATTTTTCCAAACGCGTGCCGTGAGTGCTAAGTAACTGGAAGACATTTTGCTCTTCAGTTAGGGGTCTGAAGAGTTCATCCCATTCACAGTGTGACGACACCACAAACCATTTCCATTATTGCAAACTTCAAAATGTGCAGTTTCACTGTATGTTCAATTTTTACGCTGTCAAAACCTTTTATCTTGTTTAAAAGATCATCTTGCAGACGTTTGGCCTGGCATGTCATCTTTTGAAACTGGTTATGGTGTTTAAAGTAAAGTCATCATTAACTGCTCACATGTCTAGAAAGCATAATCTGAAAATTTAAGTATGCATATATATTCTCAGCCCTCTGTCAGTAGTGGAGATGTTTAGAGAGCACAGATGTAGCTAAGCCAACAATGTCAACACTGATACTGTACGAGGATTTTAGTAAATCATATAAATCATATTTAAAAACCTTTCCAGATCTTACTTTGTGCTGTATAAAATGTGTACACATGTTTTTTTCCCCTCTCTGATTCAAGGTGATCTAAATTCTACACGTGAAAATGAGTGAATCAGAAACCCATGCTCCTCCACACTGCCATTATGGAAGTCCTACCAGAGCCACAGAAGACATCCTGGAAGAACACTTGCAGTCCATTGGAATAAATGGAGTTGTATGAGGATCTACGATTCATAGAAGAGGATGACTTGCTGCCAGCTTTGAGACCTGTTCAAGCCCGGAAACGTCTTGCTTTCTGGAAATTGAAATGTGAGTCTCAAACATTACAAAATGTGAGTCTCAAACATTACAAATGAGTTTTTGTAATGCACGGATGTGGATATGAATATGAATGGGTAACACACTGACAGTACAGTGTAAACTTAATACACTTATACTGTTTGTTTGTTTTTTGTTGCAGACCAAACGCCAGAGAACAGCGCATCATCATCTGTTGAGACCTCACCAGCACAAGCATCATCCACATCTTCCAGAAGCCGAGGACTGTACATACATTGACTGGGAGGACAGCTTTGAAATTCCATGGAGTAAGTTTTCTGAGGAATTTGTGCAGTCTTTGGAGAGGGGAAAGGGACCTGGCCCAAGACTAAGGAAGGAAATGTTTTGCACTCTGGTTGCAGAACTGATGAAAGCAAGACGTTTTTCCAGACTCTAAAAGGCTGCAGATGATGCGGGGAGAGCAGAAGCTGCTCAGAAGAGATGAGATGTTAAAGATACGCTCTTTCTTCTGCTCTGCTACTTTAATGAGGAGGATGCCATGTTCTTGTAGAAGATGCAGACGAGGTCCAGCTGCAGCAGGTGCCGTTGACTCCAACTGTAACTCCAATTGTATGTGGTAAGTAAAGTTTCAAATGTTAAATGATTCTAGAGGTTTTGTCTTTGTACACTGTACATGACTGACATGTTTTCTTTATCCATTGTTCTGTCTTTAGGACAGCCTTGCTTTTCCCCAAGGAGGTTCATGCTGAGTTTGGACCGCTCCATCGTACACAACAACATTGCAGTTTTGTGCCTGATGTTCAGAAGCTACTTCTGCTTTAACAGTCATTATCCAACTGAGCTGGCTTCAACCCTGGAGTTTCTGAAAGGGTACATATTTATGAGTGCTGTCATGCAATTCATTTTTGGGTGTGTTAGTTAATCATGACCTGAAGTTAATTATTCTAATTAATCTAACTCAGGGCTGCTCATCCCTGGTCCTTGAGATCTACCACCCTGCCTGTTTTCCAACTCTCCCTGAATTGCTTGCTGCTGATTACCTGGACCAGGTGTGTTCATCCAGTCAGAATGTGGAGACATCTGGTTGAGCTGATCAACAGCTAGCAGGGGTTGGAGATCCAGAAAACAGGCAGGGTGATGGATCCCAAGGACCAGGAATGAGCAGCCCTGGCCAACTTAAAATTTAGCTTTGAAAATCTTTATTTTGGGGTAATTTGATTTAAATAGCAAGATTGTCACATTAAAAGAAATAAAATACAATTTAAAGGGTGGCTTTATAAAGTTTTCTAAGTATAACAGACTTTTTTTCCAACCTTTACTTTTGTACCACTAAGGGGTAATTCTTCAGTCTCAAACAGAACAAAGACGTAAGCCAAAGTGCTCTATTTAAAAAACTAATGGAAATATTCTGAACAATCCAAAAATATTGACCACAAAATTCTTAATCATAACATAATATATATTCGTTGAAATATCTTATTCCACAGTTTGCCGTCTGACGCGATCAGCCCTCAGCGTCCCAATTAAGACAAGGACAATATTTTTCCCTTCTTAAGAGCCAGCCATGCAAAATGTGACTTTTGATCATTTCTTAAATGTTTGATCTGGACTATATCATGAAAAATGAAATGAAACAGATTTGAACCTTATTTGTTAAATAGTTAATGCCCATAGTATGCTGCATTTCAATTCTTTTAACTGAAACAGATGTCCTCTCAAGCGACGTATGGCTGCTTTTAGGGATGACAGAAACGTAATCTTATGGTAGCATTATGCAGCTGCTTTTATAAAACTACAGTTTGCTTCTAGCTTGAGGTGTTATTGTTTGTTATGTGCTGTCTATTATCAATTTACTCATGCCAGATGTTAATGTTCTTGTCTTACAGCTTATGTCCTGAGATGTGCCACTCTACCTGGTTGGGAACAAATTGAAGAGGCCAAGCTCAAGAAAGCCTTTGTCAACAAATGTAGGGCAGAACAGGTTCTAAGGCCACTGCTATGATCTACAATATGCGGACTGGTTTCTCTTCCATCTTTTTTCTTATTTTTTATCTTAATTTGGTTCTCAAATTGATTCATGGATTTGGTAGACTGCAAGTTTCAGAGAATGTTTTTATCAGGTACTTTTTTATGTGGTTACATAATCTTGTTTTTTTCCTTGTACCTCGGCAGTGCTGTCAGTGTGTTTGTTGTTTAAAATCTGGAAGTATTCATGACCAGCATGTCAGCCACATTGAGTACGCCACGGTTCATGTACTTAATGCATTTAATATTTTAAAAAGTGTCTCATACTGCTACCACAATTCAAATGCTGTACTGATGATGGTGCTGCCCAAATAAAGTGTAAAGCATTTACATTTCTAGTATTGTTTTTACTGTTACTGTATATCAGTGGTCTCCCATCCTGGTCCTTGAAGGTCACTGTTCTGGATGTTTTAGCTGTTTTCCTGCTCCAACAGATCTGCTGCAGTGGTTGAATTGCCTCCTCAAGTTCTGCAGGAGGTGGTTAATCACCTGTTGATTCACATCTGGGGAGCAAAGAAACATCTAAACCCTGCAGGATGGTGGCCCTTGAGGACCAGGATTGGCGACCACTGCTATAAAACTAAATTCTCTTTTCTTTCTCAAATATATCTCAAATATCATTCTCATTAACGGCTTTGGTGAGACATTCAAGAGAAATGATTCAGACATGAAAGAGACATCAGACAGACAACGATGAGATCTCTTTTAGGACTCATTCTTCTCAGATTTGTCTCATGAGCGTCTTAGGGTCGTCTCTCCCACTTCTTAATTATTGCTCTAACAGTTGTCTCAACTCAAGCTCATTTGTCTCAGTGATGTCTTTTCTCATTCTTGCTTAACTCTTGCTCCTAAGGGACCCTTAGGAGCAAGAGTTCAGAAGCAAATGATCACAGAATGATACAAATATGAGACGCTCAAACTGATCTCAAGAGACGAGATCAAGCAACGTTTGAGCAACAGATTTTTCCTATGGGGATGCAATCCAATAAGAAGAGAAGTCGAAGAGAGAGAGAGAAACAAATAAAAAAATAAATAAACAGCCTCCGGAATATAAATTAAGTATTTGTCAAGGCAAGAAACTTTATTGTTAAATGAACAAACTGCCAAATGCAGAACCTGTGAGAGAATACACCATATGTAAAGTAGGGACCTAAAATCCCCTGAAAAAACAGTCAGAGCTTCTTAGCTAGCTGGCTGGTGCAGTTTAAGGTGGTTCTTGGCATCTTCGGGTGAAGCTAGCCGCTTCCAGTCCCCCTCTTTGGTCATAATAAAAAGCCTGGCCGGGTAGCGGAGACTGGGCCTGAAGCCCAAGTTATACAGCTCTTTGATTACTCCACGATAGGCAGAACGTTGCTCAAGGACCTCTGGCCAGTAGTCTTCCACAATGTGAAGAGGCGAGTCCTTGGACCGGAGTTTCCCTATCAGCTCTCAAGCCTTGCGCACCACATCATAATCATTTTTTTACAGTTTCACAACATAGACCAGTACAGACAAACATTCTGCTAAAACAGTATTAAATAAGTCACATGAAATGGCAAAAAATGAAATGTTTATTTATTGGAAGGAAGCAGTAACTACAGGGAGCTCAACCATTCATACACATCCTGCACAGAAATGACACAGCCAGGGTTCATAGTAGTCACTGCTCAGGCAACAGGTTATGCTCCATTAGAATTAAACTGAGTACTGCCTAACAATGGGGAATACTTTAATGGGTTTTCTATGTGACACCAAAATGCTGCAACTCTTTTCTGCAACTGTCTAACAGTTTTATCAGCTTCTTTGAGATGAGCCATACACGTTAAGATAAAAAAAGAAAAGTTTTGATCATCCTACTTAGAGAAGAGCATTAAACAGAAAAAATATTAATTTCTGGTTTCCTTCTATGCAGATTTCGAGATTTTCCAAGTCAATTTGCGCCAAGTATTAAGCTGACAAATTTGCGTCAGCCGCCTTTCCTACACCGCGCTGCAAATTCTCTGCTTACGGCCAGCCTATAAATGTGATCCTTAAGCTTGTTGCCTTGGTGCGTTGCGCAGGAGTATCCAGCTAATGTTTTTATCCTGATCGCTACATGGAGCGGTGTCTGTGTTTATCTAATTTACAATGCATGAAAAACATGGATGATTTTGAGAGATCAGGTTTATCTATTTTAAAGAGTTCTAAAAACCACCTGTAATCACGTCTCATTCATGAGATCATTCAGAGATTCTCCCGGTACAGAGAGCTTCACTCTTGCTGCTGTGTCTGAAAGACGGCCGCTTCAGATGTGTTTCCATCTCTCTCTGACTAAGTTTGAAGGATTGCTGTTTAACCAGAGAGGGTAGAAGAAAGACAAGAATAAAATCAGGGGACCTTTTTTTATTATTGTATCAATTAAAATACAAAATATGTTTAAGGACAGATGGGGGTTACGAGTTAAGAAATCAGCTGAATTTCAAAAAGCAGTGCATTCATTCTACAAAAAAGAAAATTGTCATGGCTGCAGAACACTTTCGAACCCAGATGCTGGAACCCAGAAGAAACACAGCGGGAGACGAGCGTGGTAGGTAAGAGATTTAATCAGAGGATCAGTAGGCAGAGCCTGAGCAGGACTAGAGGGAGGTCCCAGACGTGAGGCAGATGTTGGTGGCGTCACTGGTGGTTTCCTCCGTAGGAAGATGCTGGCGTCGGAAGTGGAGATCCGAAGAACCAAGGTAACGGCAGAAGCTCGAGGTGAGACCGCAGGAGAGAACAGAATGGGGGATCCGGGCTGAAGCTGATTCGGTCGACCACTCGTTGTAATGGATTCCTGGAGGTGAGTAGAGAGAGAGAGAGTTTAGTTGCAGGCTTTACGTAGCGAGACAAACTAGAGCTTGACATGAAGACCAACTATGCACCATCAGGGGCAACGGACTGGCGAAGACTGATGATCCTGAGGCTCCTTATGAAGGCGGATGAGGTGATGAGGTAAGTGGTCGCAGCTGGGATGAATCAGCAGCCAAGCGGAGAGGAGACGGGGAGGAGTCTGACAGTGGCACCATATCAAAAATATCCTTATCAATTTATGCTGTGGATTTATGGAATGGGGTAGATGAAGCTTTAAAACAAAACAAAGAATCGCCTGCAGTTGTGCAGCATCATCCTGCTACATTGCCTTTGCTGGGTTTACACTGGTATATAGTGCACTATATAGTGAGTAGTGGAGGATTTCAGACACAACTATTGTCTTGTTGCGTCTCCAGTCTGCCCCCCTCCCCCGTGGCCTCCGGAGGATTGGTTACAAAATAAGAAATTGAAAAAATAGATTTTACATACCATCAACATCCAAAACTTTGGCAGTCAGGCCCCATGCCCTCCCCTTCCTCAGTGAGTCCTTGTAAAATGCATTTACAGTCAGGACCATAAATATTTGGACAGGGACACATTTTTCTAATTTAGTGTCTGTACATTACTACTGTGAATTTTAAATAAAATAACTCAGATGCCATTGAAGTGCAGACTTTCAGCATTTTTTCCATAGATTGTGATATGGTGCCTCTGTCAGACTCCTCCCCCTCTCTACTCCGTTTGGCTGCTGTTTCTCCCCAGCTGCGACCACTTACCTCATCACCTCATCCGCCTTCATAAGGAGCTCCAGGATCATCAGTCTTCGCCAGGTCGTTGCCCCGATGGTGCATAGTTGGTCTTATTGTCAAGTTCTAGTTTGTCAAGCTCTAGTTTTTCACGCTACGCCAAGCTTTGCCTAAACTCTCTTTCTGCTCACCTCCAGGAATCCATTACCACGAGTGGTCGCCAGAATCAGCCACATCCCGGATCCCCCACTCTGACTTCTCCTGCGGTCACACCTCGAGCCTCTGCCATTGCCTCTGTTCTTTGGACCTCCCCTTCAGACGGCTGCACTTTCCTGTGGAGGAACCCACCAGTGACGCCACCAGCATCTGCCTCACGCCAGGGACCTACCTCATGTCCTGCTCACACTCTGTCTCCAGAAGCTCCCATTAAATCTCTTACCTGCCACGCTCGTCTTCCGCTGTGTTTCTTCTGGGTTCCAGCATCTGGGTCCAAAAGTGTTCTGTAGCCATGACAGATTGAACAAAAAGATTGCATTAAGCATTTTTTAAACACAATCCCTTCATTTCATGGGCTTGTTAAGTAATTGGACAAATGAAACACCTGAAAACAAAATGGTCATTACTAATATTTGGTTGAAAACCCTTTTTTGGCAATGACAGCCTGAAGTCTTGAACTCATAGACATCACCAGATGCTGGGTTTTCTTCTTGTGAATGCTCTGCCAGGCCTTTACTGCTTTCAGTTGCTGTTTGTTTGTGGGCCTTTCTGTCTGAAGTTTATTCTTCAAGTGAAATGCATGCTCAATTGGGTTAAGATCAGGTGACTGACTTGGCCATTCAACAATATTCCACTTTTTTGCTTTGGCTGTATGTTTTGGGTTGTTGTCCATCTGTATTATGAAACGCCGCCCAATCAGTTTGACTGCATTCACCTGGATCTGTGCAGACAGTAGGTCTCAACACCTCAGAATTGATTGGGCTGCCTTTGTCCTGTGTCACGTCATCAATAAACACTAGTGTCCCAGTGCCACTAGCAGCCATGCACGCCCAGTACCATCATACTGCCTCCCAGTGTTTTACTGATGATGTAGTGTGCTTTGGATCATGAGCTTCTCCACGCCTTCTCCATACTTTTCTCTTGCCATCATTCTGGTAGAGGTTGATTTTGGTTTCATCTGTCCAAAGAATGTATTTCCAGAACTGTGCTGGCTTTTTTATTTTTATTGATATGCCTACCTCCTGGAGAGTGTTGTTCACTTGGTTGGCCACTGTTGTCTTCCGTGGACGTCCAGGTCTTTTTGCGTTGCTGAGTTCACCAGTGCTTTCTTTCTCTCTCAGGATGTACCACACTGTGGATTTTGCCACTCCTAATACTGTAGCAATTTCTCACAAGTTTTTTTTCCTGTTTTCTCAGCTTAATGATGGCTCCTTTCACCTGCATTGAGAGCTCTTTTGACAGCATGTTGTCTTTTCACAGCAAAATCTTCAAAATACAAGCACGAGTCCTCTAATCAGCTCCAGGCCTTTATCTGCTTCAATCAGAATGACATAACAAGGGAATTGCCCACACCTACCCATGCAATAGCATGGAAGTCAATTGTCAAATTACTTACGAGCCCATAAAATGAAGGGATTGTGCTTAAAGAATGCTTTAGTTTTTCACACTTTTATGCAATCTTTTTGGTCAACCCATGGAATAAAAGCTGAAAGTCTGCACTTCAATGGCATTTGAGTTGTTTTATTTAAAATTCACTGTGATAATGTACAGAAAGAAAATTGTAAAGAATGTGTCTCTGTCCAAATATTTATGGTTTGGCTGTATTTCTCATAAATGACGCTATGTTTTTGTACTTCCAAAATTAAACTTTTGTTGTCCTTGATGGAAGTGGCTTTATCTGAGGTGCTAATGTGTGTTATCACTTGGGCACGTCACCTTAAATATAAAACAACATTTTATAAATTTTATAAATAGGTAGGACCCGTGTAAATCAGCCTTTAGACTATGGCCGCCTTTACACTGCAGGTCTTGATGCTCATATCCGATTTTCTGACTATATCCGATTTTTTTGACGACCCGCTTACATCATCTTTTAAAAGTGACCCGTATCTGATTTTTGCATTTACACTATACAATGCTGAAACTGTCAAACGCAGACGTTCTGAGGACTACGTGGCAGCATTTCCGCATTCCGCGGACCTCCTTCAGACTTTTGTGATTGCGGTTGTCATGGAAGCAAGGCGGCGACGGAAGGAGGCGTTGACTTGGGTGCTTCTGAGGGGATGCACGGGGGAGGAAAAGAAGGGGGGCTGCTCGGCTTTCTCTGAGTTTTGAATGAGGAAGTGTTTGCAGATGTTGTGCTGTCCGAACAGTTTGATCCAAGTGTTGAACCTTTCCTACGCGATGACCTCTCTTTTCTGACCGTAGTCAGAAACGCACGGGAGATTTCCTCGGGGTTCTCTTTTCCGTTCTGAACCCTCAGCCTCCAGAGTGGGTTAAGAAGGACTCCAAAACTTTTGGGAGAGACACCTTATTTTTAATTTTCGGTTCTCCGACATTCCCCCGCTCCGCGCTCACACCCGCTCTCCTCTCCTTAAGCTACACGCACACACACGCAAGCACGCGCGCGCACACACAAACACACACACACTGTCCCCATCATACACGCCCCCCAAAGACATAAACGGCTTCTAGCCTGGTCCATAGCAACGGTGTCCCGCTTCATTAGTTACCGTTTGCGTCCGGACTGGGACAGGACGGGACCGGACATAACAGCGGTTTCCAATACGGTCTGAAGCCTGAGGCTGAAAGGTAACACGCTGACAGCAAAATCAGCACAAAAGCACCTTAATAAGTCATGTGATCTCAGTTGGTGGTGTCCTGAATTAAAGTCACTGATGTACGACTGGCATTTACTGGGGAATATCCGATTTGTCTGCTTACATGGCACACGCAAATGCACGTATCCGATTCGTTTCCGATTTATTTCCACGCAGTGTAAAGGCGGCCTATGATACTCATTATGCAAACCCAGATAGGCAGCAGATGGAGGAATGTATGGACTGTACTTATACCCAAATGTCAACTTGTCTTAAAATGCTCATCTGATTTATAAAATCTCTAAACACATAGGATAAGCAAGCCTGTGTGGCCCAAAAAAGGCCACTTCAATGCAGATACATCCACTTTTTCCTAATATTAAGGGTGTCAAATCTGATCAACAGTAGTTCAGTTGTTAAAAATACATTTTGACTATTAACTTCTAAAAAAAAGGAACGACGTGTGCAGATGTTGTGAATTTAAAATGCAATAGTGGCATTAGAAAAAAAGTAATTGAAAGCCTGCCTGAATGTATATTTGTTTTTAAAGCTGCCTTAAGAAAAATAGGGGCCTAAACTAACCACACAGCTAGAAGGTCAAGAAAGACCATGGAGTAGATTTATGGATCAAGCTAAAGAGGCCATGAGGAATAAAATGCAGGTTAAATATAGATCGTTATGATTTGCTGTGGTGACCCCTGAAGGAAGCAGACAAATGAAAAAAAGAAAGTAGAAGAAATCTGGTGTATTTTCTCGAAAGATTTATTCCAACAGGACACATGGGCCAATGCGATGTGAGTGCCTATAGACATTTCAGCAAGTCAGTCAAAACTTTATTACACAGCAGTTAAGTCTGATCCCTTCAACCCTACAAAACAAAAGAAAACCTGTTGAGAAATTTGAGTGCAGTCAGATCCCCCAGTCTGCTTTTTTTAATCTATAAAAAGCCCTTATATAAGCTGAGTCAACAAATTTCACAGCAGACAAATGGTATAGCATACATATAGTAGGACATAGCAATTCAAAGCAGCCTATTGCCGCCTGTTGTAAAATATCATGAAACAATACATGAATTTTTTTTTAATATTTTGCAAGTGCAAAAGCTGTACAGGAAACCATCCAGTCCCTCCTCAGTCTTCAGTTAACGTGTTGGCAAATACTGGAATACAATGCAATAAATTTCACCAATAAATACGTGAGTGCATACAAATGTTAAGTGGGAAGATCACAAGCCTCATATATATGATGAAATTTAAAAGACCCTCGATGATCTTTGGAGTTGAAGGATGTGCAGCCATGAGTCAAAAATCTGGAAGCACTTTTTTATTTTCAGTCTGCATTTTTTTAGTTTTTTCGTAAATGTTTTTGACAAGCATTGAAAAACACCGTACAAAAACTGACAGAAGACAAAGAATACATTTACCATGATCTATATATTGCTAAGGATCGTGAAAGCTCAAGTATATCTACCCGGTTGCATACAGATAACCTTCAGTAGAATACTTGCATTGTGGATTTTTTTTTCTTCAAACAGTCAATTCGCTCTGAGAAAAAAAATGGGCGGAGCCATAGTTTGTTGGTTATCATAAGAGATTGAGTAAAGCCATTCTAAAGTGGCGATTTGACGCATCGGTTGAATGGACTCATTTTCTCCTGATTCAAGGCTTTTGGTCCTGTTTGAGGCCACACAGCAGGAGTTTTGCAGGCTACAACTTTTGCCTCTGGGTACTTTTACGTCCTAAATTCGTGCATGTGTTCAAGAGTTTTCAGTTTCCAAAACGACGGCAAAGGTTTTTCAGTCCAATAAAATCAACTCCACCTGCAGTTTCCTTCAGTCTTCGAAAAACAACAAGTCCCTTGGTTCTTCTCAAACATGGGAAAATAATAAACTCTCACTGTGTTTCTTTTAAACGTGGCTCCCAAACTCAGAAAAAAAGTCTCTCTGTTGGAGTGCTCACTTCAAATCTTTAGAAATCCAGAGGGCCGCCCGCCCTTCGGCTTTGTTTATCCGGATGATTTTTTCTCCTTAACTGTAAATCCCGATGCTGATTCGGTCCATGTCATCCCAGTTTCTGATGCTAGTTCTTGCATCAGAACCTGTGAGGTCTGCAGTTGTGAAAAAGAGAACAGTAGAGTCCAGCTTTCAGCGAGAAACTGCTCCCATCAGAGGGACTCCTTTCTCCAGCATCACTCTCCTGAAAGCTGGACCTTCAAATATATCAAAGAGATAAAACCCTGAATGGATGCATTCGGTTAACACGAACAAATCAGAATGAAAAAAAAGCCATTGTGATATCAAGTGTGTCCATGCAAACCCAAGTCTTTTTTTTTCTTCGTCTTCCCTCTCTTTAGAACCTCTCTTATCAGTTTCAGCCCCCTTGAACTCTGGGGAACCAATGAAGTTTATTGCTTTTCTGAAGCATATTGCTGGTTTACTTACTTGTACTTTGTTAATAGGGTTTAAATTCCCACTCCAATCATCTTTTAAACTGTTTCAATGCGTTCAGTGGTCTTTTAATTATGATTATGCCGTTTTTAGTCAAAGTCAAAAGACCTGTGCCATTTTCTAGAATATAGTTTCTGCAGAGCAGCAGGAGTTCATTAGAAATTCACCTCTGAGTTGTGGGCAGGACTATTGGAGCGAAGTAACCCCCCCCCCACACACACACACTTCCCATAATCAGCCCATTAACAGCCCCTCACATCCCAAACCTGATATTTCCGGTGCAACAAAAATGGGGATAACGGAGCTACCCAGCAAATATGCTATTTTTCCAATGACATTTTTTTGTCTGTTCATGATTCACATTGATTTGAATAAAGAATTACTGTAAATGTTCTTTGATGATGTCCTCCAGCATCAGAAAAATTTCTCAAGAACATGTTTAAAGCATGTAAAATGCTTGATGGGGATTTTAGAGGCCCAAAAAAATTCAAAATGACCTACCAAAGGTGGAGGTGTGAGAAAAGACAACTGCGACAAAAGGAGAACCCTGCTGCAGCTTTAAAAACTATGCAGTGGAACAACAAGCACAAATGCGCCTGATGTATATTCATACCGGGCATGTCCCAGCTCTCCAGTCCCACTCCAAACCCCCACCTGACAGGTTTATCCACATTCTGGAGAGGGGAAAAGCCAGCGCAGCATGACAATCAAGCATTATATTCCCTAATTTATTCGCACTTGTTAAAGTTTTACTCCATTCGGTTCTGTCGCAGCTTCATTAAAGTAAGATGCAGACTTTTCCCTGGAAAATCATCTTCCACTTGCATGAAGAAAAAAAGAGTCACGTTAAAGCTAACGCCGATATTTTCATTCATCCCCATCAGATATGAAAAATGTGCAGGAAAAAACATGCGGCTGTTTGTTTGTCTGTCCGCATGCAGGAATGTAAATATGCTTGTGCGTAAAGAATGCAGTAGAGAGTAAATCCATCCACTGCCTTGCTTTCCCTGACTCTGTCATTAATTATAGCTACCTCCTAAGACGCTCTTACTTGCACACTATGAGGACATGCAGAGGCTTTCATGGTTTATAACAGCTTAGAGTCTTGGGTCGCAAATGTAAATGCTTGGAGGCCACAGCTCACCCTTTCATAAATGTGAGGTTGAGGGATCAGCTGGCTGGTGAAAGAAAGTCTACAAAAAAATATTAAAATTAACGAGCTTGAGGGACAGAAGGATTGACAGAGGGAGAATGGAGATGGAAAAATGGGGCTAAATCACTCATGACTTTGATAAAGTGGGGAAGCAAGATGCGGCTCCCCTCACTGATGTGTTGGGCTAAAGCACTGCGGCATATCTGCTGACCCCATGATAGCAAATGAAGGAGAATTCAATCAGAAGAATATTAACTGCTACAAAGAATTTTCTCTTAAAGACCTGAATTCAGGTACGATCAGATTAACAATCTATTTGGATTTCTAATAAAAGTTAATACATTTTTTTAGGTTTTCACAAACCTTTAATCCAGATTAAACAACAAACCGATCACATGTTAAAAGAGAGACATTAATATAAAGGGATATTTTTTTGGGAATTTGATCATGGCAACAACTCTTTACATTTTTTCTAAATCCAGATTTAAATTATTGAATGACTCTTTCTGCTCTGAGAAATGTCAAGAGGACCTCAAGAATTTGGCAGAAAAAATCTATTTGCCTGGGAGAAAAACAAAAAATCTTTTCTCAAGGCAAAAAAGGTAAAAAAGCACAAACAATACTGGATTGACTCTTTAATGCTACCTAAAGTTGCAGTCTAAATTTCTTTTAATGTCCACAAATACAGATTAGAGGCTTGTAAATACAGAAGCAAGGTTTTTTATTTTGCACTGTTACTAGAATAAGAACAATCTCTTTCGTGACCAGATTATTTTATAATCCATGATAAATCTAACTCCAGAGGTTCTTTGAGGGGTTGTTGCCCCCATTGCTTACTTTTTTTTCAACCATCCATCTTCTTAACCTGTTGAATCTCTTTTGGAGTCATGGGGCTGCTGGAGCCAACCCAGTTTCAACTTCTTTATTTGATTGAAAATATTTGAAGCAGAGGAGAAAGCGTGTTCTGAAAACTGATTGCTGAGATAGTGGGAAAAAGTGAAGCTGTGGTTGGATCCGGGTAGGATCACACTGTTCATCTCCTTGTGTAGCCACACCCACCATTCACCCATGTTTTTGCACAGCTAATGGAAAAACGTTTGACCAGGGTAATAAACTGGAAACAAGACTCAGGTAATTTGGGTAAGGAAAAGGCTTTGCTACTAATGGAGATTGAACCAGCCTAAAATCCAGGATCTAATGAACTATGGACTGTTTTCTGTGCCATTATTCCAAGCTCAATGTAAAACTTTCAAAATTTTGTCTGCTCAAAAAATTATTTTGCACTTCAAACTCAAAAATTACCTGCAAACAAAACTAATTTACTCTCGAAGCCAGTCAGTCACAGATATCAACTTTCGTGTTCATGTCTGTGATTGGCTGTCTTTTGTGACTGCTACATGCAGGGATTTTTCTCTGTCTTTCATACTTCTAGGCACATGCAGGTCTAGGCACCATCCAGTGCTAGACCTGCATGTGTGTATACATAAGATAGGCACATTTGTAAGGGTGCCCTGCTCTGTTTTAAGCACAGAAGAGACCATACCATACTTCTTTGACCATTAAGGCCGTTTACTGTAACCACCATAATTCTTTGACTGTTTATGCCATTTACTGTAACCACAGCAACTTTTACACTGTGCAAATAATAATAATAATTCCAACCGGTTCGAGTCAGTTTGTTTACGTTATTTGCTTCGGCACTTTCTTACTGTACAACAATAACACTTTTCTTTAGCTTTGTGCATATCAGGGCCAAGATGCCTGTCACCCGTCTTTGTAACCCGTTTAATCACTTTTCTGGTCATGGGCAGCTGGAGCCAACCCAACTACTGTTGTTGCCCAACTGGGTCCACCCTGAACTGTTCTCCAGTCTTTCGCAGGACCACACAATCACAGTCACACTTAGGGACAATTTAGACACCAATTAAACCATGAAGAATGTTTTTAGACTGTAGGAGGAAACTGGAGAGCCTGGAGAAAACCCACGTATGTGCGAGGAGAACATGCAAACTCTACACAAAAAGGACCCAGCCAGGATTCTAACCAGGAAGTGAGGGTGCTAACCACTATACCTCTGTGCAACCCTAAAGTATCTCACTTTTCTTATTCATTCATTTTTTTCTCTTTACAAAAAGGAAATATGGAAGCATGTCTAAAACTCAAGTTTTGATTAAAACAATGCATATTTTGACAAACCTTGTTTCATCTCCAGGTTTAGCTGTTGGTTGAGCTAACGTAATGTCCAGCCTGTTGCACTGCTGCCTCATAGTGATGTTTATGATGAGGGGTATCACATTCTAACTACAGTTAATGTGTTGCACACACACATCTCCTCCTAAAGCACAACGTGTCATGGGATCTTGATAAATAAATCACATAATAGTCCTAAAAGAAGGAATGAGCCCCAGGGATGGTCATTATGTCCTGTAGAATATGGATCTACAGCACATCCAGGAAAACATGACGAATGTTTTTACGACAGCAAATATTCAAGTTAGACTCTACTGTTAATCAAAATGAGAAAGTTAAAAAAAGGGTTACACAAGTCTTAAGAGTGACTTACCCTATTAATGTATATTTCAATTATGAATTGAATCTAAAATATTTAAATGTAAGTTTTTAGTTATACTTGGAATGTTGAAATGAGGAAGAAACGTGGCATTTTGCAGCCTGCATGTTTGATCAATGAATAATGCACAACACGGTTTTTCTTGTTTTTGCGTTTAAAAAAAGAAAAGATTTTGGTGTTAGTTCTTTTTAATTGCTGCTGCTTCAACGGGCAATACTATTTGGTTATTCTTTTACATCATTAAATAAGAAAAAGTTGTATCAGACACCACACAGTTCCAAATGAATCAACTTAGAACCTAAAATAGGCAAGGCTACTTGCAGTTGGCCCTGCCCACTCACTATGAAGTGAGAATAGCCATTTAAACTACTGTGTTGACCCCAGAAAATAAGAAATGTGAAGTGAAAGATTTGAAGGTTTTTAAACAAAATAAACATTTATATAAGAAAACAATGTTTCTTCATGCATTTAAAAAATAAATGTTTTCAAAGTTTGTGTATTTTCGATGTATTGTTGTTTTAAGAGATTAATCCATTTGTTGCACATTTTGAAACAAATATTGAATATGGTAGTTTTTTTCTTTATTGAATTTAATGACTCTTAACCTTCTGTATGAAAAAAAGGAAAACAGATTGTGTGGATGTTTATTATGATTGGTGTATTTCTGGGATGCTTTGCCAGGTTTCCTTTTGTTAGCTGTGTGCATCAAAATTAAGGATTACATCAATGCTGTTTTAAAGTGCTGGCAGTCCTTCACTTGTTATGGCGAAGCGTTAAATTAAGAGTAAGTAAAGGAAGCTGCAAGGCAGCAGCTCCAGACGCATGAATCAAACGGTTGTATTTGGGAACAGCCATGCTGGGAGAAACTGGTCCTGCGTGCATCAATGCTTCCCTACAACAGGAAAGACTCCACGGATGAGTTGATTAGCTTGGTAAATGCATGGAGCTGAAAATAACAATCTCAGAGGACATGCACGATCCTTATTCATACATCACATATACAGCTGACAGTTGCTTGATGTTTTTGTGCAACTGCAAAGGACTTTGTAATGATCTTTTGGGATATTAGGGCTGCTCTGGCCCTTTTTTTGGCATCAAAATTCTCCCCTTGGTGCTTCAAAACTTTGTAGAGCAGTGGAAGAGACAGATCAACATGTCCAACTAACACCAAGACGGCTTGCATGTTCATTTTTCTAGTCTTAAAGAATTAGTTTGCTGGAACAAGCATGCGTGTTTATCTATCTCTGACAAGATGGGAGATGCTTGGGGTTGCCGGTGGCCTTTGACAGTGCCTGAGACCCTCTGAAGTTTTTGACAAGCGTGCAGTTGTGTGTGCAGATGTGATTATGTGTGTGTTTTTTTCAGATCTGTCTTATCATATTTGCCTCTGGAATAAAATGAATCCTTCCCACACTGCCTTTTTTCTTCTCTGGTATGAATTGTTGGGCTGATATCTCTCTTTTGTAAGGGCTTGAGGGCAATGAGGGCTGACAGAACAATCCTACTGTCTGCTGATGGGACGCTAACGTCTTAGGGGGAAGTGCTTTTGCAACCAGCCTCAGAGTTAGAGGTTGCAGGATAAAAAAAGTTCTAGTGTTTGTTGGAGTGGTGCAGCGGTGCAGAATATTGTTAAGTTGCAAGAGGGCTGAGAAGAGATGAACTGGAGAGGTGGACCAAAGCAGCTTTTTTAAGAAAAGCTGCAGGTTCAAGAAGTCATAACAACCGGCCTATCCAGTCCTTCGCAGTTTTTCTGCCTGGATTCCGTTTCACGGATTACACAATCGTTACTCCCGAATTCCACAATGATGAATAAAATGCAGAGTTACAAAACTTCAGCTATGATATTTCTTTGCATCCACAGACTAGTTTTAGCTTTGGATATAAACGATATCAAAGAGTTTCCCTTCCACTCTGCTCTTTTTTATCCACACCTTCACCTGTGTGTTTTTGCCTCTATGTTCACACCGTCACCTCTGTCTTACTGTTGGTGGGCAGTCCCTTGTGCTTGGGGTGCATGTGAGGAGAGTGGCCGTAGCCCAGAGGCTGCGAGAAGAGCTCAGGCAGTGTCTCGATGCTGAACTGCCTCTTGTTGGAGTAGGCCTGACGCCGGCTGTTTTGCTGATGCAATGGCTGGTGCTGCTGCTGCTGGATAGGGTGATGCTGTTGCCCCCCAATGCCGATGTGCACCGCCGTCGGGTGCTGAATGTGGCTTTTACTGGGATCCCAGACTTTAAATGCCGAGCTCGACGTGAGTGGATGGGTGTTGGTCTTGGAGATCTTAGGTTTGGGGACCTGGGAGGCATTGATGGTGATGGCCAGAGGTGCATGGACATCGGGCGGTGGGAGGAAGGGCTTGTCCTTTGGATGGAAGTTGACGGGTTGGAAGGTGGGCGGAGACTGGCGATGGGTATAATTTACCATTGGGTAACTCTTGTAATAGTCCCTTGCACCTGTGTCTGGATGATGAAAAGGGAGAAATTAGTTACATCACACATCAATTTGTTAAAAATGCCATAAACCCATCTTTTATGTCCTGCAGTTTCCAGGCATTTGAAGTTTGTCTGTGTCTTCCAGCACACCTTTATTATATCAGATAAAAAAAAGGTTTGCGTTTATACAGATTATAACTTGAAATCCCAGCAAACTATCCTTAAATGGTAAACATGGTCTATAGATATATTGTTTTTAACTACTCAGCATTAGATTGCATATATTTGCCCTAAGTGATATTCCAGCACACAAGTAGTAACAATGAGTCAACACAGCTTTAGTGATAAAGGTGGCTTTCATTTTTTGATGGTTTTTGCTCAACAACTTCAATGGATGGTTGCTTGCATGAACATGAGAATCCATCCATCCATCCATCCATCCATCCATCCATCCATCCATCCATCCATCCATCCATCCATCATCACTCTGATGTCACCCATGAAAAATGACTTATTTCGGGCGCCAATGAAATTAAGTTAATTTAATTTAAGTTAATTAAGTTCTCAAATTTTTTTACATGTTCAGTGCCATGTTGGAGACCGATTACGTCGGTAAGCAATGACTGGTTTAAGTTGGTCTGAGTCAACAATTCGGCAACCACTCTTGCCAATCTGAAATGAGCATATTGAAAGTCCACACTCCTACCTCTAGAAAGCAAGCTCAAGAGAACCTGTCAATCAAACGCTTAAAATTCTATGAGAGACCAAATCCCTCAAGGAGGTAGGGCTCAGTCGGTATATAGTTCTCATATACAGTCAATTTCATCCTCATGCCGAGATGCGGGGCGGCGACTGCGCTTAAAGCAGGCAACTGCTGGCCGTTGGAACAAGAACTATGTGGCGGTCGCCCGGGGAGGCGGTGCATATAGCTGGACCTCGCCATGTCTGCTTGCAGATCTAGTTTTAATCTTGTCTTCTGTCATCGATCCTGGTTGTGCAACCTAAAACTCCATGGGCCTTTGAATGGCTCATTGCAAATCTGCTAATGAGTCGCAGGTGTTGATTAGGTTGGGTTGGAGTTTTAACCCTTTAAAAAGGATGAACAGCAGGATTTGAAAAAGAAGAAGAAAGCCTCACCACAGGGACTGCATGAGGGGTGTTTTGGAGCACCAACGATATGAGCGGCATGCGGGTTGTTTTGGAGTGCCAGCAACGGAAGCTGTGTGTTTTGGAGCAGTAGCGGTGGTTTTGGGAGCGTGCCAGCCACAGGACTTGAACGCTGTGGAGTCTGGGCTCAGCCACGTGGCTGGGAGAGCAAAGTTGGATCCAGTGAACGATGGCACCGCAAGGTGGAGATGCGACGGACAACAGCACAAGGGTGTGGTCACGACCCACTGCTCTTTTAGATAAGTAGCTTACCATCAGTGCGAATCAGAATTAGCACAAGACAAGGAGGCGTTTTCTGCACCCGTTTTTTAAACTGATTTTTTTTGCACGTGTTTGTACTATTTTATGGCTTTATACTGAGTTTTATTTGGTTTTGTGTTTTTTTAAATTTTCTATTCATTAGATTGGTTTTGGACTGCATGCTCCCCAAATCACCCTAGAGTGTTTCGACTACCGGAGTCTTGACACTTTCAAATACTAATTCTAATACTAAGACAACAAACTTTCAAGAGAAGAAAAACTTGTATCTGGTTGTTTTGCTCCTTACACAGAATGATCTACTAGAATCTACCTGTGTCATATTAAAAGGCTCTAATTATATTCTTAAACATGGTAATTTTTTCCTGTGCCTATTATAATGCTGCTGACTGAAACATTTTAATAAAACCTTTGGCCTTGTTGGAAAACCTGGGACAGCAGAAGAGCAATGAATTAAACACAGCGTTCGTTGTAGCAACAACTGCTGTTGCCGTCCAAAGAAGTGTTTTCACAGATGTTGCCAGCAGGAGCACCTGACAGCCCCATCCTCTGTGACAGCTCCATTCGACACCTCCTCCATTTTAAAGCGTCTGTTCTTCTAGTCTCCGTTCTGCTTTCGGCTCTTTATTTCATTTAGATCCTTCTTCTTCACAACATCAGCTTTTTTGCTATTCTCTGCAAGTTTCAGCAGTTTCTGCAAAGCTCCTGGGCCCAATTTTCCCCTTTGTCTGACAACATGCTTCATTCCATTTGGTTCACCTTAAATGCCATTTTATTGTGTGAAAAGCTAGTCAACGGGTGGATCTGTGAAATGCTCTTAATATTATATCTATTTTTATTTTGCAAAAATCTTTACATATATAGTTTGTCTTGAAATGTTTTAGTCATATAAAAATATTTCTGAACTCTTAAAGTGAATGAGTTCAAAAATATTTCACTTTGGCTCATAAACTCAGGAAAAAAAAATCCCCATGGTGTTATCAACATACTCTTCGAAAGCACAAGACCTTACCTAAAGGTAAACTACCTTTAAACGCCGTCAGTGTTTCTCTAATGCCTGTATATGTTTATGATCATCGATGACTTTTTAACTTTGGTGACAGTGTCATTTTACATTAAACAGTTTCGGTTAAATTCCAGTTTAAGACTTCCATTTAAAGCATTTTTCAAATGTGTTTTTTAATAGAATTGAACTTTATTGATGCCACAACTCCTGAAATCAATAACAGATAATCAAAACAGCGTTCTACTCAGCTTTTCCAGCAGCCCAAGCATGCCACTACAGTATTCCCCCCATGTTTGCAGGGGTTAAGGACCAGAGACACCCATTAATCCGCAGAATCTAAGAATACTGAGACCCCCCCCCCCCCCCCACAGCTTAAGGATGTCCGTCTCTGATCCTTGCTCATCAAAAACCCTTCTGGAACATTTCTGATGCCTTGTAAAACATTTATTAAAGAATTGGAATATTGCTCAACATGAAAAGGATTTTTTTGATCCAGAGCAACTGACTGTACTGTTGCGTACTCTATAACGCACATTAGGAGTGGCACTCTGTCACTCTGTGCCTTAAAACCAGGAGCCCGTGCCAGTTTCATACATATTAAACACCTGCTCTGATGATAATTATTCTCTGCGATTAGGCTTGTCTTCCTCAGCGTTTCAGGATTTTTTCCGGCAGCTTCTGAGTCAGCTGATGCCATTTCTCCGTGCAGGGGCAACAAACTTTGGTTGGTAGCAATTCAGAAACCGGGGGAAATAGCTGTGGCATATTATTTTGCAGCCAGAGAGAAAGTTGACGGAATAAGGAGCTCTTCATCTTAGCTCCCCTCGTCCTCTGCAGTACCTCCTTTGGACGCAAAAGTATCATAAAAGCATGAGCTGAGTTTCTGTGATGAACCAGTGCAGCCAAGTGACTGAAAAGAATCTGCGATGTGAAACTGTGAATAAGCGGGTGAACACTGTACACCTGTTACATGTTTAAACATAGCTACATGTCTGTAATAAAAGTGATCATAAGAAGAAAATGAAATAAAAACAGGTAAGCTAACTCAGGGCTAAAGTAACTGGCAGCCTACAGCACCGCTGGTTAAAAAAAAAAACTCACGCTGCTAGGATCAATATACCCAACTTTGTTTTTTATCTGAAATTTCTTGCTAACATATGCAAGATTGTATTGTTTGTAGTTTTATCTACACAGCCCTTAATGTAGAGTAATGTCGCAGAAGTGTAATGCCACTTCTGCGACATAAAGGTTGGCGATTTGTTGTGAGCAATGATCTACACAAAAAAATCAATTAAGTAATGCTAGATAATATAAATACTAAAGTCATTCATCAGTGCATGATTGTTCTCCATTGCAGCTCTTTTTCCACAGTATTCCTGACTTTCTCTAGTGGCAGTCAGAACGCACGCAACCTTTGTTGAATTGACGTTTGGTGATTTAGGATACATGTCTGTGACCCTGTGAGCTATTTTTGACAGTAACTTTAATAGGGTACATTTTGTATTCAAGACAAAGAAAAGCCACATTTTTTAACAGAGTTTTTAACAGTCATTATCAAAACAGAGAAAATTCATATCCAAAACAGACATATTCAAACATAATACCAAATATTGTATTTATAGTTTTTTGCACCATTTTCTCTATGAGCATTTGTTTCATTTTGACAGTAATCTAAGACCATATACAACACTGCAGTTAATGTCTGCTGACTGTAGTCAAGATCCACTGCTCTGCTTGTTTTCCTAATCCCCTGCTTATTAATATTAGCTGGATCCAATTTTTTATTGACTGAACAAACTTTAGGAAATGAGCAGCAAATTGTGCAGGAATGGCTGAAAACAAACAGGGAAATAATAGAGGGTGGAGCTGGAATCATAATTTCTAAGAAAAGATGCAGAGGTGAGCCAGATGGCCCCATCTCAACTTTTTGAGTCTTAATCCCACATTTTACTGTGGCCACCTGTCTTCCGTTTGGTGCTTTAATTAAGGTTGATATATTAGAGCTGTTTCAGCCAAAGTCCTGCTGCTAGTCTTGGCAGTGGTTTGGTGGAATTTTCTGGTGAATTGAAAAGGTTTTGCCCACTTGACATATTATGACTTTTTCCAAGTCATACAAAGTCACACCTATTTAAAACCCAGCCCAGGATCACTTCTCCCTTGTATGGCCTAACTCTTATGTGTGCCTTATATGTGTCAAAATCTTCAAAGAGAGGAAGATTTTTATGATGCAACTAAATTTCTCTAAGGATTTCGGCTCAGTTATGAGGCGGAAGGTAAGGATCGCACCCCTGACGGCCCCAAGACTTTTTACGACATTGGATGTTTGCAGAGTGAATGGGGACTTGTCCTCCTACGCAGTTTCAAAGTTTGCCAAACTGTCAGAAGTTTAAAAATGTTTATTGCTTTCTCCCCCCTACCTGCTTAAACATGTGTTTTTATTCCAACATATGACATTTTCTTTAAAGTCCCCCTCCAATCTGCTTTTGATCTATTATAAAAGCATTCCCAGTGGTCTTTTATATTGCCGTTTTAAGTCCAACTAAAAAAACCTGTGTCGTTTTCTAGGAGACATTTTCTGCAGAGCGACAGGGGTTCATTAGAAATTTGCCTATGAGTTGCGGGTGCGACCTTTGTCATGGAGCAATCCCGGCCGCACTCCTCATCATCGATCTGTAGATACATTCTTCCACTAGCATACAGCCCCTAAAATGTCAGCTCATGCGAGGAAAACAAAGACATACATGGATCTAGTTGTCTACAAAAAGATGCATCTGAGCGGAGCAGGAAGCTTGGGGCCTGTCCAGCATACTTTCTACATCACAACTACAAGCTTTTTCAAACGGCATTTTTTTCATCTGCTTCTGACTATTTGAATAACAAAATACTCAGAAGGGTAATATTCTTTATATATGTCCCCCATCACGAGAAAAATGACACAAGAAGATGTTCAAAAACACTAATTTAATCAAAGTGGGTCTCTAAATTGAATGACCGTAAATTAAAAATCCATATTACATAATTTTAGATCCTCAGATCTTTGTAGATGCTATGTCCAGCGAGTTAATAAAGACTTCAAAGCAACATGATCCTTGTGAAACCTGCTGTTTTACTTGGCAAACAGTTAGCTGTCCCATTCAAACTGCTACACGTCCCCGTCCTGACTTTGTCAGCACAGGAAGGAGCTCTGGAACATGCAGCTTGTTTATTACTAAACAACAGAGGTGTGAAAAGTGTGGAACGATGACTAGAGAGTGGATGGCATTTGTCCAAATCTACCAATCTCAAAGGTAATCTGTAGTCCTGGTCTGTACCTGGTTGTGAAATTGAAACACATGATTGTTCGGATGTTTAACAGTGGATTTACTGTTTCTATGAAGTGTTCTTTGACAAAAATATCAGGGACAATAGATGAAGAGCTGTAAAATTTACTGGCGGATATTCAGGTGTTGCTGTCACTGTAGCCACATCATTACTGGCCCACACTGTCTGTGGATCAGCCGCCCTGATGGCAGAAAGCTAAAAATGTTTCTGTGAATAAGACAAAATGCACCTGTGTGTCACTATACATAGACTGAGCTCAACACCTTGAGAAAAAGAAAATATATTTAAGCTCAGTGTTTGAGCTGTGTGTTTTTTCTCCCTGAAATGTGTCTGGTGTTCAATGTTGAGCACTCGGGTGTTTTGCTGCTGCAACTATCAGCTTTTGTTTTCTCAGTCACTGAGCAGAATAATGTGAGCAGATTGTGATATTCCTCTTCTTCTCCTCAGTCATCTTTGACATCTGTTCAACAGTTTGGCTCCTCTCACGCAGTGGCTTTTTTAGAAATACATTTTTTGGGGTGGGGTGGGGGGCACATGTAAATTACCAAAAACGTATTCAAATCATAAATGTTAGTGGTTCTCAGCTCTTAAGTGGTTTCAACACCAAAAGGAAAATCAAAACAAGCGACAACAAACCCTCTTCATACTTTTTGATTTATATAAAAAGTACAGTGTTCTTAAAAGGACTTTTGCCGTCACTGATGTGGACTCCAACATGAGAGGGTAGAGTTTTAAGATTCTCCATTGGCATTGCACAAAAAAGTTTAGTCCTAAAGTAGCTTGTGATTCACATTCAACAGAATTTATTTAACAATATTTGTATTATTTGGCATACCACAAACTATTTACATTTACACTGACTAAAAAACAAAATTACTATGATTATGTTGGTGTATTCAGACATAATCTTAATTCCATTAGAAACATCACTTCCTCACACTTCTTCCATTCTCACACACAAACCTTCATTTGGAGAACTCTCCATGATGGCTGCTGCTCAGTCCTTCCCTCCCTGTTTTCTCCTTCTATCCCCTGCTTCTTAATGAAGAAATCTGAAATCTTGTGTGATCTTTTTTCCTCTTATTTCTATCCTTGTTTCTACTTGTTGATCCTGAACGAATAAAGCAAACATTTCTGTCACAAATTAAAAATTTTGGTATCTAGTACCTCCAGGCTCCCGTCTTTCAGGGTTTTGTTGTTTCCTACTTCAACAAACCAGTTTCTGATTACATTTAAAATGATTCTCTCCAAGCTGTAATAATCCATCAAATCAGGTGTGATGAAATAGGTGAATACCTGAAACTCTAAAGGAAAAGAGTTGTCATCTATGTCCACAAATACACTGTAATTAAAGGGGATATGCTATTTTGGAATGTTATTTAAGTCCTTTTGATAAAATGTGAACTACCTGAAGGAGAAATGTTTCCATAACCTATGTCCTGCTATGCTAACATGCTGCATATAACAACTGCTTATAAATATTACTTAGCATTAAGTTCACTTTACCCTCACAGACCTTATGATTGCGCCATGAAGTAACTTAATGGTGCACCTCTACCTAAGAGCAGATTATTTAATTTTTGTCCGGTCCTGAAAAGCTAGCAATGGAGAGGTACATTCATGTACGGCTCATTCTGGAACGTCTGCTAGAAAACCAACTTTATGTTAAAGCTGAGAAATGCGAGTTTCACTCATCCACCATTTCGTTCCTGAGTTACATTTTTGAAGCAGGAAACATAAGACCTGATCCTGCTAAAATCAAGGCAGTCTCTTACTGGGAACCCCCTGAGAACAGGAAGAAACTCCAACAGTTCTTAGGGTTCGCCAACTTTTATCGACGTTTCATTAGAAACTACAGCACCATAGCATCCCCTCTCACCCAACTCACTTCCATCAATAGACCCTACACCTGGCGGCCCGAGGCTCAGTCTGCGTTTGATAAACTCAAGGAACTTTTCGTTACTGATCCCATCCTCATACAACCAGACCCCACCAGTCAGTTCGTTGTGGAAGTTGATGCCTCTGATACAGGTGTAGGAGCTGTACTGTCCCAACGTGAAAGATCTTCTGGCAAGTTAAAACCTTGCGCCTTCTTTTCCCGTAAGTCTTCGTCGGCCGAACGTAACTACGACGTGGGGAATCAAGAGCTGTTGGCCGTCAAATTAGCGTTGGAAGAGTGGCGTCACTGGCTGGAGGGGGCTCAACACCCATTCATAGTGATGACTGACCACAAGAACTTGGTATATTTACGTTCAGCGAAGAGACTCAATTCCCGGCAAGCTCGCTGGTGTCTGGTCAAGCCAGACGCCCTTTCTCGGAAGTACAGTTCCAGTGATGACTCAGTCACCTCCACCATCATTCCGCCTACCTGCATCGTGGGGAATCTCACATGGGACGTCGAGTCTCGTGTGTTACAGGCACAAGGTGAGGAGCCAGATCATCCTCCTGCACCCCATAACACTTTGTATGTGCCCACGTCTCTTCGTCCCGATGTACTCTCCTGGGGTCATACCTCTCGTATAGCCTGTCACGCTGGCATCCATAGAACCTTGAATCTTCTTCGGCGACGGTTCTTCTGGCCATCCATGAAAAAAGATGTCAGGGAGTACGTCACAGCTTGTACTACCTGCGCCCGTTCGAAATCCTCCAACTCACCCCCTGCCGGGTTCCTACAGCCTCTACCGATACCCGGTCGTCCTTGGTCTCACATCGCCATGGATTTCATCACCGGACTACCCCCCTCTCAGGTTAACACTGTCATACTCACTCATTTCATCCCTCTCCCCCAGTTACCCACAGCCACGGAAATTGCAGAGATCCTGGTCCAGAATGTTTTTCGACATCATGGCATCCCTAAAGACATTGTTTTTGAACGTGGACCCCAATTCGTCTCACAAGTTTGGAAGGCTTTCTGCTCGGCGTTAGGGGCCACGATCAGCCTGACATCCGGCTATCATCCCCAATCTAATGCCCAGGCGGAGAGGGCCAACCAGTAGCTGGAGGCCGCCCTTCGTTGCCTAGAAGCCCAGAATCTTGCTGATTGGTCCAAGTTCCTTGTCTGGATGGAATACGCCCACAATAATCATCCGTCATCAGCCACAGGGGTATCTCTGTTCGAAGCCCACCTCGGGTACTCACCACCTCTCTTCCTTTCACAGGAGCACGATTTGGCAGCGGTGCCAACACATCTGGCACCAAACCAGGGCAGCTCAACAGCGCACCTGGGAGAGCAACTGCCGCATTGCAAATCGCCACAGGGTGGTGGGACCCATGTACCAGCCAGATCAGAGGGTTTGGCTCTCCTCCCATAACATACCCATCCAGGCTTCCTCCCACAAACTGGTGCCTCGCTTCATCTGACCTTACACCATTGAACGTATCATCAACTCTTCCTGTGTCCGTTTACGGCTTCCGGCAGCCCTCAAAGTACAGCCATCATTTCACATTTCCCAGATTAACCCATTTCAGGAGATTCCTCTTTTCCCGCCGTCCACTTCCCCTCCACCCGCCTGTATCATCGACGGCGTCAGCCAAGTGTTGGATGTCGGGGTCTTGGTTTTCAATACTTGGTGGACTGGATCTCCCGGTTCCTCATCTTGGACCGTTCCCTCATTGAGGACTTCTTCCGTGCTCACCCGGATCGTCATCCTGGACCACCCGGTGGCGGTCGTTGAGGGGGGGGGGGTACTGTCATTGTGCCTCTGTCAGTTCTTCTCCCCCTTCCCTTTTCTCATCCCCTCTGAAGATTGGAACCAGCTGTGGACACTCACTTCATCAACTCACAGCTTTCATAAAGAGATCCAGCCCAGCATTCATCGCCAGTTCGTTGCCAACCTCGGTGCTTGTCTGGTCACCTAGTTGATTCATGCTCGCCACTTTGAGTCGCTACTTACCTTGTCTTATGATCCGCTCTCAGGTTCCTCCACTACGAGTGTCCACCTGGAATTACCATCTTCAAGATCCGCTTCTGCCTTCCTCTCCTCCTTCCGTGCTCTGCTCCAGCCACACCACGTCTCTCGTCCCAGCCTCCAAGAGGTCTTCCATCTATGGCGAGACTGCAACCAGATCGGAGTCCCAGCCAACAGAACCTGATCTTCCAAGAATATTGATTTTTCCAGCCAGAAAAATAAAAGACTTATTCATCACTCTACGTTTGAGTTTTCTTCCGGGTTCCAGCATCTGGGTCTGCTACATCATTCAAACCATGACAGACAGTTGCACTTTAAATTAAGCCATCAATAATGAGTAATTATTATTACGTCTGGTCCACAGCCTTGTCACCAGCCGCATAGGCTACTGCAATTCTCTTCTCTCAGTCTCCCCAACAAGTCCATTCACAAACTCCACCTGGTCCAGAACTCTGATGTGGCGGTGAAGGGGAGTTCTGGTGATGATCTGGGTAGCACCCCAATCCTACACCAGCTCCACTGACTTCCAGTCCAATCAAGAATTGAATACAAAATCCTAATGTACACCTTTAAGGCCATCCACAATCTCTCCCCTCCCTATCTGTCTGCTCTCATCAGAGTGATCACACCTACCCTGAGGTCTTCATCCCCCCTTGCCTTGACTGTGTCCTTACCCCACCTCAGCACCAGGCGCTTTTTAAATAAAATGTTTTGTTATTACATATAATAATTTATGTATAAGAATCCAAAAAGAATTCAAAATAATTAACTTGTATTTACTAAGAGTTAAATCAGGCATCTTATCTTAATGAATGTCTTACAGTCAGATAAGAGCTACTTGATGACATACACAGCAATGAATAAGAAAATGACGGCACAAAACATTATTTGTCAACTCCCATTTAGCTAACATGCAACAGAAATGATACAATTGTTACCTCCAAATAAAAGGTTGATTGGCTACTCTAAACTAACCCTAGTGTTTGCGTGTGAGTGTGTGCGTGAGTGACCGAGTGCCCTGCAACACACTGGCGACTTGTCCAGAGTGTACCCCGCCTTTGCCCAACAGTGGGGGTGGTTAGGCTCTGTCACCTTCATGACCCCGAAAGGGGGTTAAGAAAATGGATGGATGGTGATAATTGATGCACAGTACTACAAACTTAATGATAAATAATAAAAAAATGCAACTGATTTTTAATACATAGAGATCAATTAGGTATTGCTGAGTAATAAACATTAATAAGTTGGTAATAGCAAGCAACTTATTAATTCATTCATTTAAATACGTATTAACAAGAAAAAACAATTAAGAAATTTACCCATTACCAGCTGCTGTAAAACTTTGCAAATCATAGAAAGGAATTAACGTAGCAGCATATCTAAAGTTTTTTTGGCTTTGGTCTGAGAAAAAAAGAACTACACATTGAATTTCTTTACAGAAAGTCAGAATAACATATTCTTCTTGGGCGGCAGCGGTTTCGGTAGGTGGGCCAATGATCGAAGGGCCAGCAGTTCGAACCCCCCTCCCCTTAGTCAACTGGTGTTGTGTCCTTGGGCAACTGACCTCACCCTCCTTGCCTCCAGTGTGGCTCTACTGGTGTGTGAATGCGTATGAATGTGTTATGGACAGAGGGGCCGTAGGCACTTACTGGCAGCCACGCCCCTGTCAGTCTGCCCCAGGACAGCTGTGGCTACATCAGTAGCATACCACCACCAAGTATGAATGAAAAATAGAAACACACTGTAGGCATTGAGCATCTGGAATAGTGCAGAAAAATCAAATCCATTATTATTATTAAATATATAATATATTTCTTTTGGTGTTCTATCGTCTTTGTTGACATTTCTGAATTAAGCTTGACAAAATGATGTCCTTTATAATTACAGGCTTTCACGCTTTGTCTTGGTAGTGAACCAAGAACCTGAAAAAATATCAAATTAAGTGTGATACCAAAAAGATGTTGAAGTTGAAAACAATGCTTTAGACTGGCTATACAAACACAAGTGTGATGATGGCTTTGAAGAACAACAAAAAAAAAGTTTGCTATAACTCTGTTGGATTTGAAAGTTGTGAACAACAGCCTTTGTTGTGGACACATTAGGTTGAGGAACTGTTTAAGTGTGAATAAAAGAGCTATTTTTAATTAAATTCACAAACGTGAGAAGCTAGAACCCAACAATAATTTAAACAGAGGAGTTTTTGAAATCATGAGCAAGCTAAAACAGTCACAATATTCACATCAGGGCTTCCAGATCTAGTTTAACATAAAAGTCAGGAATCAAAGCGAGAGCTTTCAAAAGTGAATGATGGCTAGGATGATATTAATTATGGTAATTCTCCTTCTCTCTGACCTGAATACAGCCTGAACAAGCCTTAGCTTCATACTTGTCTCATTATGTTCACATCAGCAGCTCAATCTTCAAGCAAGTTTTCAAACATTTCTTCACACACTTGCTGAGATGCAAGTTCCCATGAGGTTGCAGTAGACGTGGATCCATGCAGTCCCACTTACCAAGAGTCTTGAGCGAGGCGTACTTGTTGAAGCCAATTCCCAAGTTATTATGGGGGTGAGACAAAGCCATGGCTGGACCCAGGGGAGGTAAAGCTGCATTGTTCAGATGGTTGTGATCTAATGCTGTCAGAGAAAGAAAAAATAGGCAGATGTTAAATCAACATCAGTAAAATGAAGTAATGACAACATTCTTCTTAGGAGTCAATAGCTGCGTTTACATGGACAAAAGTAATTGGAATGAACGCCTGATTGGAAGAAAATTGAGTCATGTAAACACGCCGTTTGGAATAGTCTGGCTGGATCAGACTCGTTCGGATCAAAATTTCTTTCTGATCGAGATAGGTGGGTTATGCCGATTGTTGATCCGACCTGCTCCGCGCGAGTGAACCGTGTCTGTTGCGGGCAGGGGGAGGGGGGGGGTTGCTTTGTCTCTGGGTTAGCTGTCCGACTTAGGAGAATCATGTCTCCCGGTAGAACTGTGTCTGCTTTTTAATGCAGAAATGTCGCTCAGTCCTTAGAAACCGTTCAAACAATCAAGGTGGATTTGTGTTTTCAGTTGGGTCCCGCCAAATAAAGGCTGATGTTATTCCCACATATTTACGTGCAGCCAAGATGCAGATTGCGGCGTTTCCCGCATGGATTTTATGTTCATCCAAGGCTAAATGTTGTTAGCCCGTGTTAGCCTTCTCCTAACCCTTTTCCGGCTCTGTTTCACCACAAAAAAAGTGCTGACCACACTGATTAAAAATAAAATGATGAGCGAACAGGTGCTTTTCTGGGCCCAGGAACACGGTTGAATTCTAACCAGATCTTTGATCCGATCAAAATATTTTGCACATTTAACCGCGGCTATTGTAAAACATAGAAGAAAAGCAATAGTTAGTCTATCATAAAACCTTTAGTATTTCTGCCCATGATGTTTTCAATATTATTTTTGATTGATCATTTAGTTTTTTACACCATAATTGGATTGAAGTTTTGATATTTTTTTATATTTTTGGCTCCTTTATCAACCACGATAATAACATTACATACATTTGAACATTTATGAAATATTTGAGTACATACAACATTTACTGCAATATTGTTACTGTTTCTACAAACAATATGTTCAAAAATCGAAACAAGCTACAACTGATATAAAAAATTTGCAAAGAGGTATTATGAAGCTATTAGAATTACAAAAACAACCCTGCCCTTTGTACCCATGATAATAGTGCAAAGTTGGTATCGTTAACAAGGTAAATGCTTTGCTTCTGCAAAAGTTACAAAACTTTGGAAAACACGTTTTTTTGTCATATCAAATAATGACAAAAAATGAGCAAGTAAATAAATGAAATCCAAAGGCGTGTTGGACTTTGGTGAGAAAAAAAACAATTTTTCTAATGGAAGCTAAAAAGGTACCTATATATCTTTTGTTTTTTATCTTGACACACAAAAATGTTGAAATAGACTGGGGAGCATTCCAGAGTTTACCCCACTTTTGTCTAACAGTTGCTAGGACAGGCCCCCACAACCCCATTCTCTGTGTTGTACATATATCAATTTAAATAATTTAAGAAATCTTGAAAAACATGTAAAGAAAACCCTACATTTATTCATTGATTGTTACACCCTTACCTTAAAAGGGATTAAATTGTTTCAGAAAATGGATTGATAGAAGAACACAAAAGTAAGTGAGGACATTAACTCTTTATCACCAGTGACAACTTAATAACGTGCACTCTTTGACATACCATTTATGCAATCAACATGAATTAGCTGATCCCGATGTGGAGAAAACCAGCAAACAAATTAGCATTGCACAGACATGCAACACATGACTAATGTAGTGTTTCATATTGGCGCATTGCCGCTTTTTTCCCCTTCAGAATCAGCTTGAATTACATTAATTGCATCAACGGTTGAGGAGTTTTGGTTGTCAAAACAATCTCTACACTTTCGCTACAGCTCTGAAGTTCAAGGGTTATTCAGCCCTAAACGTGATATAAATTGTATTGTTGTTATACACCAACGTAGAACTGTTAAAGAATCCAATAATTTGTGAACAAACTGATGTTTTTCCTTATTAAGAAGCCACAGGAAGCTTTATCTCTGAATCCATCTTTATCAATCACTTGCAAAGTCAATTAAAAACCAAGGACAAAATAACAGCCCTTCCTTATTGCACAAATGGAAATTAAAGTTTTGCATTTGGCAAAGCTCTCCCTTTTCTTTTTACTGTATTGTCATACTTGTTTGTGGTGTGTACACAATTTTTATGCATCTA
The DNA here is from genome assembly GCA_037389245.1 of Oryzias sinensis. Taxonomy (NCBI): domain Eukaryota; kingdom Metazoa; phylum Chordata; class Actinopteri; order Beloniformes; family Adrianichthyidae; genus Oryzias; species Oryzias sinensis. The sequence continues at coordinate 7,072,002 of CM074506.1, read as the reverse complement.
TCATTTATAGGAGTGTGCTTGCTTCCATTCATGGGTAAAAATGGAAAATAAACTGATGTCCTCACCTTGCAGAAAAGATAACAGATTTGTTTATACATCTGCGGACAAACTGCTGATGGAATCGTATCGCTGCAGCATATTTATAATTTATATATCCCTGTTTTATTCACGTCTCTCAATCCCTGCTTCATTCAGAAGAGCACAGCCGAGCCACAAAATTTGACAAATGCTCGGCTGTTTGTGCAAGTCAACATTGAAATCTGTATAGCTTGAAAATAAATGAGCATGTTTTGAATATCATAATTACTGGTACTCAGACATCTGCAAATTTGATGCGCTGCACTCTGAATTGGAGTTTGTTATTGTGAATAGAGCTTGAATTTTGCTTTTGGTAAAAAAATTTAGTAGTACAAGTTAATATTACAGCAACAGCATCGATTTGTCAGAAGGGTGTAAAAGTAACCACTGAGTATCTTTAACCTTAATTCCCTTTGGCTTTCTGAGTGAACAAGGTCAAAGGAGGATTAACTCATCGCAAAGTGCTATCTTCTCCCCCAAAATACTAAACTATAACTTTTTGCAGTAGGGGAGGGCTTCTCATCCACTAGTAAACAAAAAGATGAAAGTGGCATCCTTGCTGTCCAGCGCATCACTGGTTGCAAAGTCAGGGCGAGAGCCACGAAGCAGGGAGCGTGACACTGCCACTGACTGATTGAATTAGATAAGTTCTCCACATCCCCGTGTAATTTATATGCAGCTATGACACAATGTAAGGGTGGCCTCGCCGTAGGATGTAATCCCATGAGGTAAACTGTTATTGTTTTGTGGAACCATCTGATCAACAAAAAGTGCCTGCCGAAGGTTTTCTTATCTGTGGGCTTTTAGTGATTATGCAACACTTGAAGCAGTAGGTGTCCTACATTCTGATGCATTCAAGTGTTCCAAACACAACACTGGAAACAATGAGAGGGACAGGGAGAAAGGGGAATGACAGGAGGAGTTGAGAGGCAGGAAGAGATGACTGCAGAGATGGACAGGGAAAAAAATACCAGCTAATAGATGGAAAGATCCCTGGCCGGTCTCCAGTTTGACCACAGGGCTGTTCCCACCACAGAGAGAGTGAGGGTGAGATGGAGACAGTTTGTTGTGGTATTACAGCATAGATGTGGCAAGGGCAAACCAGTTTGATCTAACTAACATGGCTTTAGAGAAAGCATTCATGGAGTAGCAGCAGAAGTATTTAAATTAAAAATCAACTGTTAAGGAAAGTGCATAGAACTTGCGTACAACTTTAAATAAGACTTTGGGTGTTTACAAAAAAGAAAATATTGCATCTCAAAGTAAATAAAAAAACATAAATGGAATTATAGTGCGCACCGGACTATAAGGCACACTGTCAAATAATGGTCTATTTTTGAAATAATGTCATATATGATTCACCGATGCATAACGCACACTAAGCGAGACAAAAGAGTCAGAGATAAGTCTGTCAGTCAGACTTTATTAACTGCATTCACAACTTGCTTGTAACACGCTACACGTTAGAAGTGTTATCCGTGTTAGGATATTACAATACCTATAATTCACAACATTGTTTGCAACACATTTAAAAGAAAGACAGATAGCTAAAACAAACTGTGACTATGCTAACTCTCAACCAGCGTCTGACACAGAACACGGTAGCTGCTTTAGATTATTCAGAATACCGCAAAACGATACTGTGACTATGCTAACTCCAAAACTTGTACAGAACTTGTACAGCCAGACACCCTTACATGTCACAACAACACCCAACCAAACATTTGTGCTATGTAGCTCTCAAAATCACTTTGACTTTATTAAACACAACCAGAATTAATTAATCCATGTATAACGCACTCCGGATTGTAATGCGGACCGTCGTTATGGAAAAATTGACGCTTTAAAAGTGCGCCTTGTGGTACCCAAGTATGGTCATTAATTTTTTTAAGTCTCATTAAATAGGCAAGACTTTTGTAAAAAAGAAAAAGGTTACATGTTTTTACAAAATTGCAAGATAAAGTTAAAGTGACTTTTTTTGGCTTAGATGAAATTTTTCTGCTGATTCTTTTTTCAAAAGATTTTCTTTTGTACTTAAATTCAAAGTATCCATCAATCTTCCTCCGCTTGTCTGGGACCGGGTCACGGGGGCAGCAGTCTAAGCAGAGATGCCCAGACTTCCCTCGCCCCGGCCAATTCCTCCAGCTCCTCTGGGGAGACCCCAAGGCGTTCCCACGCCAGCAGAGAGACGTAGTCTCTCCAGCGTGTCCTGGGTCTTCCCCGGGGCCACCGCCCAGTGGGACATGCTCGGAATATGCGCAATTTCATAGGCAATGGAAATTTGTCTATTGCGACTCCCATGACTGAGAATGAACACCGGGCAGGCGTCCAGGAGGCATCCGAACTAGATGCCTGAGCCACCTCAACTGGATCCTCGATGTGGAGGAGAAGCGGTTCTACTCTGAGCTCTCCGCGGGTGATCGAGCTTCTCACCCTATCTCTATGTGAGCGCCCAGCCACCCTACGGGGAAGCTAATTTCAGCCGCTTGTATTCGGGACCTCGTTCTTTCGGTCATGACCCAGAACTCATGACAATAGGTGAGTATTGGAATGAACATCGAACGGTAAATTGAGAGCTTTGCTTTTTGACCCAGCTCTCTCTTCACTACAACGGACCGATACAGCGACGCATAACTACGGACACCGCTCCGATCCGCCTGTTAATCTCACGCTCCAGTCTTCCCTCACTCATCAACAAGACCCCAAGATACTTAAACTCCTCCACTTGGGGCAGGGACACTCCACCCACCAAGAGATGGCAAGGTACCTTTCTCCGCTCCAGAACCATGCCCTCAGATTTAGTAGTGCTGACTCTCATCCCAGCTGCTTCACACTTGGCTGCAAACCACCCCAATACACGCTAGAGGTCCCGTCTCGATGAAGCCAACAAAACAACATAAACTGCAAAGAGCAGAAAGGAAATCCTTTGGTCCCAAAACCAGACCCCTTCCGGCCGGGGAGTCCGTGTCCCTGTGGGGTGGGTTCTGGTCCTTGCCCCCAGGTGCTGGGCCTTGGATTTGGTTAGGACGTACGGATGGCATCCCCTTTAATTCACAGAAGTGCCAATAATTTGAAAATTTATTATGGAGGAGAAATTGATAGTTAACTGTATGGTTTGTGCCCTCCATACTTATATGACACCAAATCTTTTATCAGAATAGGGCTGTTAAAGAAAACGCCTGGAACAATATTCACCAGATTTACACTGCTTTAACATTTAGCATCAAGCCTTGCCAAGGTGGCGGACATGTGCTAGTAGACAGTAAAAGAGAGGAGGGAGAAGAAGCTCTTTCCTGTTGTCGTGAACACTAATTATATATATTGCTAGAGATACTATGCCTGTTACCAATTTCCGAGATACGTAAAGAACAATGCCATATTGGACATGTCAGTAAACAATGAGACAGGGCTTAGCAGATACAGTAAAATGACAATAAAATAGTTTATTTTGGTCGGATTTTAAAAAGAAAAACACAAAAACAAGACCCAGGCAGGCCGTGGTATTTATTTTTTGTACAAAATGCAACAGGTGAACAACATTCAAAACTTTTCTATAAATAAATTGTTTTTTGTATAGGAGACGGAATGCATACCTGATGCATGGCACTGATTTTATTCAATTCTACATATAGACTAAGATTTACACAAACTATTAGACTCCTCGGTCCGGAGCCAGTCGCCACGCATCATTTATGGGCAAATCCCTGAGTAGATCCACAAGTGGATCCCACAAATGGATCCCACCCAGCCTCCATCAGAAGCACTTCTGCAAAACCGGCTAGGCAGTTTTCCATACGCCACATGTCCCTAACCGCTTGCCAAATGGGGATTTGGCACTGGGTTCTTCCTTCTTTGCTCACCGCTACTGAGGAAATCCTGGTTAGTTTACCAACGGGTCGTCTGGTCTAATCTGAGGTCAAAAACACAATCAAATGTCATCCTACATAAAACATAAAAGATAGGGGGTTTTGCCAGAAAACATGGAAATAGAAAATAGAAAATCAGCCTAAATGTTCACTATAAAACTCACTAAGATCTTCCTAAAATGTTTTCTATAAGTTCTGCTTTATTAGCTGACGGTTATAATTTACTTGTGAAGTCATTCTTGTTTTTCCAGCTCTGTTTGTGCAATTGTAGCACAGCAGTAAACAGGCATCTTGACATATCCACTATGACATCCAAATTTGCATATGCAATAAGCTAGTAAAGCACCTCTAGCCTATATAACTCATTTGTGAACACCTTAGGCTGACAGGGCATTCAAATCAAGAACCTCTGTTAAGTCCATTCTTGAAGGTATGTCACTTGAACGTAGCTTCAGAGATTTACTTTATCACATAAGCTGTGTTTCTATTTCACATACTGTATGCGAAAACCTTTATCTAGAAATGTTGAAAAATGACAAAGTCGTAATCACACTGTTTCCATGAAATCATAATTATGCGAATGAACCCAAACCAACTCACCCAATAAATCATTCAAAAACACGGATATGAACAATACTTTCATTTACAGCAGATTAATTCAATCTTCTGTCTGTGTGATCGCTCCAGCCCCACTGGCCCTGCGACAGGCTGGCGACCTGTCCAAGGTGTATACCTCGTTCGGCCAATAGTAGCCCGCACAGTCTACAGCAACCCAGCAGCCCCAATAGGTTAAGGAAATGGATGCAAACTGGCTACTTGTGCACAGTTGTTAGTCACGTGACTCATTTCATTTGAAAAAGTTTTTCCATTGCAGTTTTTTTAAATATGTTAATTTCGATACACCTGAAAAACCACTTTTATTGGGATAAATGCAAGTTTTTTTTCAAAATTTGCATGATTTTATTAAGCAAATATACTATCACAAATCCAATTTTCGCAATTTCATAGGCAATGGAAATTTGTCTATTGGGACTCCCATGACAGAGAATGAAATTAAACCCTCAACTATTTTGTGAAAACTCCCCTTTCTGAGCACACAAACATTTCTGTTTTGAGAAATCTTCCTCGCTTCATAAGGCCCGTTCACCAGCCTGGTTTTCATGTTTTCTGTGTTGTTGTGAGTGTGTGGTAGGAAGATTAAAAAGCAATAAATTCCTGTCCGTGTTCTGCATTCTTGAATAAATTTCCTGCGAATGGCCTACATTTTCCCGGCATGTTTGTTCATCAGTGCGCGGATGTTTTTGATGTACCATTGTATAGACGTCTCGGAGGAGAAACACTCGTAAAAATTTACATTTATGTTTATTTAGGAGACAAGAGAAAAAAAACAGTGCATTAGTCCATGTTGTGGTGAGCTGAAGCCGTAACGGCACTAAGGCGTGTTTTGAGTGCACACTATCTGAAGCTTCGTCAGCGGCTCAGTATCTAAAACTCCTGCTCGGACGGCAATATGCAAAGTTTGTTTTCCATGTCTGTGCCTTCTTGACAGCTTGCATTTGTTTGCCTTGCATGTGTGCACCTTGTTTGTGTGTCAGAGACTACTGCGAGTGGGTGCAGGCAGGCAGGCAGACAGCAGAGCACCGCTGGGTGATGGCCTAATTCGGCAGGGCTCACCATCAAAGAGGCTGACTGCTGCAAGGGCTTCAGCCAGCCTTCCTCTGACATGACTGCTGTCACACAGGCACAGACTCAGAGCTGCAAGGAGGAAGACGAGGAAAAAGGAAGACGAGGAAAAAAAGATGCACTGAGGTGGGAGTGGCAGAGATGAAGGGAGGACAGCACTGTGTTGTTTTATGCATTAAGCGCAATGAAAAATGCAACCTGTTGTTTTGACTCAGGGGTGTATAAACTTTTTCATCTGAGTTGTGGGCGGGATAATTGCCTCGGAGCAACCCTGCCTCCCCCTTCCCCTCTCTGTTGCTGAGAGCTCTCTGTGCACGTTCTCCCCCTAGCTAACAGCCCCTCACACTCAACCTAACATTATCTGTGCAACAAAAATGGAGAGCAGTAATAGAGCTAATCAACTGTACAGTTTTGAGCCAAATACTAGCTCAGACAAGGAAAACGAAGACATACATTGATCTAGTTGTCTACAAGTGGATGCATCGGAATTGAGTGAACCAAGGAGCCCCTTTTCTATCTCATAAATACAATCTTTTTCATCTGCTGCTGATTCCCCACAGTTTGAACAAAGAAATACTCTGAAATGCAGTTTTAAGCTTAATTTTCCTTAAATAGTTCCTCCATCTTTTGAAAAAAAAAATGCTTTAAGAACATGTTAAAGACACCAAAAAGATCATTTTCATTTGAGTGGGTCTTTATCACCATCTCGATTAAAGAATGTTGCTGAGGAGTAGTACTATTTGCTATGCCTATTTTGACTATTTTGTTTAACTGCAGCCAAAAAAAGAAAAAGAAGAAAGAACAGCTGTAGTGCAAAGGGAACTTTGAACAGTGAGCCAAGATGTTTAAAAACTGACTGTAAAAACATTTTTTCTCAAACACATTTTTTTTTTCAAATGCAATGCATTGTGCTCTATACTGTACATCTAGTGAGCATCAATTCACACTAGTTTTTGTGTGTGGCGAATGTCATATATAGTGCCCTAAGTAGTGAAGATATCTGGATTCAACCTCAGCTTTTGTGATTTTTTGTTTAGTGTTTGGCACTTGATAGAGTATAATTGCTTCTTTTGCTGTTTTCCTGTTTTTACATTTATTTCCTTATGTATCACCACTGAGGCCTCAGGGAAGCTTTCAGTGTTCTGCTTTTAAAGTCACAATCAGCAACAAGCAGAGACCAATTCATTATTGACCAGGTGTGCTAACATGTGGACTTCCAAATATGGTAAAAAAAAAAGCCAACTGATTGCAATAATTTTTATAAGTACCAAATGATAATGAGGTATTAATTTGCTTATTTGACTCCACCTGTGAAGGTAGTTGCTTTTTTTTTACCCTTTTTGGTTCTCTGTTTGTCCAACGAAATCTGTTAAATAACTTGAAAAACTTGTTTTTTACATTTAGAACACATTTAGTGGACTTACTCTTGTAACCCTTGTGCTATCTTAGGCACTTTAACATTGGGAGTTGGGTCATCTAGACCCCACAAGAAAGTGCGCTGAACCTTTTTTCGTCAATGATTTGTGATCTTCACTGGTGTTCATGGATTACATGAAATCCTCTTCACCTTTATCCACCTTTGTCATGGTAGCGAGAACATGTCAATGTAAGGATGGGGTCATAGGATAGCACAAGGGTTAAACCAAGACAGTTGTGTGTGTGTAAATTATATCATGGTAAATTCTAATGGAATGCTGTTTGGATATTATTTCGGGTCGATCACCTGGAAATCCTTTTAATATAACCTACCGGTATACAATCCATGCATAGCACTTTGTGCTTGGCTTCTTAGTTAATCAGTGCTTTGTGGATTGTACAAATCATTTACAATGTAAATTTAAACGCATTTTTAACCACTACATATAAAATGTAAAAATCCTTCAGTTAACTTTCCTTTCCTTTTTATAGATATTCTTGCTTCTGAATCCTTTGAATACATTTAGTATTTCAGATAGTTTTGCTGGGCTGCATGGGGTAGTGGTTAGCACCCTTTCCTCACAGCAAGAAAGTCCTTGGTTCAAATTCCAGCTGGGTTTTTTCTGGGTAGAATTCTGCGGGGAGCTTGCATGTACTCCTCATACATGTATGAATATTCTCCAGACACTCCAGTTTCCCCCCACACTCTAAAAACATGCTTCACAGGATAATTAAGGATTTGGAATTGTCCCGAGTTGTGAATGTGTTTGGTTGTGTCTCTGCAATGGACTGGCAAACCAGTTCAGAAACCCCTTGAGCTTGACAGGAATCTAGCAGGTGTTAGAAATTGATATTTTACTGTTGTTAAAGTAAAATATTTCCAACACAAGAGGCCTTCAGCTCTCATCTGTTTGCCCAGCTGTTGGACAGGACAAGTTAAAAAAAAAAAAAAAAGAAATTGATAGATAAGGTTTTTTTTTTTTTTTTTTTTTTTGCAGAGGGCAACCGAATAAACAGATTGTGTTTATGGCAAGGCTTTCTGTCAACATTGCCCTATCTTTTGTTTTATAACATCATTGCATTTTGTCAGTATTCTTTTAGAGTATTTGGTTTGTTAATGATCATCTGTATTTAAATTTTAATGTTTTAAAACAAAATTTGATATCTTCTGTAAGCAGTTCATATTTTTTGAATGTTTTTTCCACATTTTTTTAGTTTTCTAAAATCAGACAGTTTAGGAACCCAGAAATAGTAATGTAGAAGTGTTCCATTGGGACTGCACAATTGCCAGCAGCTAATGTCTGGTCTTTGATTTCATATTTAAAAGTAATATGCATCTTAGTTGATTGAACCTCAGAGGCAACAGCTGCTCTGCAGGAAAAACAGAGCTTAAGGGGGATGCTCCACAATTTTCTTGATGACATATACAATAGAAAACACTTTAGCATGTGCTATTTTTGTTCATTTGGCCTGTAAAAACATGCTGACAATGGTTACAATTTCTTTCTTTTTGTGCAGAAGTTGTTTGGTTTGAAGATGATTCAAAAGTATTTTTCCTTGAATACATTTTTTAAAAATCTCTGCTGTTTTTCTAAATATTATCACACTTGGTTATTCGATTTCATGAAACATCCAAAGATTTTATCACATGTTAAACTTTACTTTAACAGATTTTAAGATTCTCAAAAATGCATGCTTAAAGTCATCTGCTAACTTAAAAGCTTGTGCTAAAGCAAGATGTGTTTAATTCAATAATCATCAGTTTGTCTGTGTTAAAGGGGCAAAACAGTTCGTTCAATCAATTTTGCACATTTGACTTTGATGAACATGCAATGCAGGTTTTTCTAGAATAAAATAAAGTAGAATTAAATACCAATAGATACATTCAGTGTACACAACTTGACTTGACTTTTTGGCAATAAGACATTGGACAAGCATGTTTGATTACAAAAATAAAATCACTTTTATCTTTGATTTTCCAACAATACAGTGCTTTTGTTTACACTCTCACATGTCCGTTTTGGTTGTGTTAGCTAAATAGTGTAATTTAGAAACATTGATTTGAGCAGGAAATCCTCTCTGTCATCATTCCCTCTTTTTTCTTCCCTTCTCCCACACTGTATTTGCAGAGTAAACAAGAGCTCAGCACGGGATAAAGCAGTTATTTTCTGCCTATTGCTTACACACTGAAAGCACTGAGCTTTACTGCCTGGCACTCTACATAATGCAGTCCAGTACTATACATCTACACACTGGACAGTGAGTGATTTGCAAGGCTCGTTGTTGTGAGAGGTGAGGACGGTGTGTTGTCATGAGAATGAATGATTAAAACAGAAAAATCAATGGAGGTAGTAGTAAAGAAAGAATGTAGAAAGCTAGAAATCTGTGCTCTGAAGATGATTCCAACCTGAGCTGCAACAACAAATTGCAGAGTTTGTTTGAGCTTCCAAAAGCCCTTAAGCATTTGCTGTATGATTAGCAACATCTTGCTTTCACAAACATTTAAACACCAGCTAAATAATTCTTAAGTATCCCTTAGTATCTATGAAGTCACAAGTTTGTCTCTAACCCGTCTCAGATCGGTTGTTAACCAAACTTGATTCATTTGCTGCAAAAAAGAATGTAGGACATTTGTCAGACTTGAACAAAATACAATAGGCTATATTACCAAACTGATTCACTCACCTTGCTTAACTTACATATGAACTAAAGGGCCATCCATTCCTAACCAGCCCAGTGACCTTGTGGTAGAGTGTCCGCCTTGTGACTGGAAGGTTGTCAGTTCAAATCCAGGCCGAATCATACAAAAGACCTTGCAGGCCTTGCTGCTTGACACCATTTGGGGGGATAATCCACCAAGTGTGGCTGTGTCTGTAGCTCGCTGCTCCCCAAGGGGATGGATTAAATGTGGAGAACAAATTTTGCACACACCTAGAAGTGTGACAGATAGTGGGACTTTTTTTTAACCCCATATTTAGCAAAAGATAAAAAGCTATAAAATCTGTTAAAAAAGCAAATGAGAGGTTGGTTTACTTTCAACCGTAAAGTAGTTCACTTAAAACCAAAAAGGTACAATAAATCAAGGGGTTCTGCTTTACAGGAATAAAATGTGTTATTTAAAGAGACCTTCAATTTGAATTATCCCCGTCTGGAGAAAAATAAAGGAAGAAATAATCTATTTTTGAACCCAGAACATTCTGATTGGATGCATGTTGTTCCCACAGGGTTGAGTATTTTTGATTTTTTAATTCTTGGTTAATCATCTTCCTTCATCCAAAGTTGGTTAATTCAAAAAAACAATTAAAAAGGATAAAAATGAAAATAAAAATAGGGATCTGCTAAAGATAAATACGCTTTTGGAGACACTTTATATGCCAATTTCCTGTGTTGAGGGATTTTTATTGCAATAGTGAGTCATGTAGGTTATGTAACAGTGTATCAAACAGTGTTAAGGAATCTCTTTACGCCTTTATTTATTTTCCCTTATCTACAAAGAACCGCTTTGGCTCTGATGCTTTGCTGGAGTCTCGCTAGTCGCCATGACTCATTCTCTGCTTCCTTTCTCTTTCTGCCTGTGACTCCTCTTTCAGGAAGACAGAAAGCAAACCTCCGGCTATCCCTTCTTAGCTTCAGATCATTGGCTTACTCTTAGCGGCTACTGCACTGCACTGCAAATGTAAAAACTCACTAACTCATCATACTGATGTTTTCTGTTTTTGTTTTAAACCTCTGCCTTGTGCGGTATGTTGCGTAATCATCATGAGCTTCCTCCACCAGCAGGAATTAGAGGAGCTAAGAAACTGCAGTTATGCAACAACTCAGGATCTCAAACATTCAGCTAATTTGCATGAATGAATCTTTAATGGGGAAAGAATCTAAACAAAAGGATCAACCCTTTAAATTCGAATGTGAGGGGTAGCAGAACCTGGCACCTTGAAGTTATGGTGAAAAATCAGACGGAAATTTTCTCCAGTTTTTCCTTTTGTCTGGTTGAAATTTGGGTTAAGTCCGATTTGTGGCGGTAGGATGTGACCCACAAACGCATGATGCAGACTTTTGAAAATGCGTTACCCTTTTTCAATTAGGGTAACTACTTCAAGCCACATATTTTTTTATACAGTACAAAAACCAACAGTCTAACAAATAGTCAATTTATTCAGATAAACCACATCAGGATGAGCTAATCTTTTTCATCAATGTCATGTTACTAGTACATGTCTGTCATGTGACGTGCATTTACAATGACTTTTCATTGGAAACGGCTGCTTGAATGTGCGTTGCCAAGGGAGGGGTGAATGTAGGTTTAGACCAGGGGTTTCAAATTGGCAGACTGGGGGCCATTTGCAGCCCTTAAGAGGATATTTTGCAGCCTCCAGATCATTATGAAAGTTTAATGTTAGTGCTCTCTTACAGTGATGTGTGCGGACCTAACAAACTGACCAATGGTATGGGGTACATGGCTGTTGGGGGCTTGACATTGACCGGGCTTTATGGATGCAAGCAGGGAAACATTTAGGGCAAGAAACTTGACACCCCCTCCCTCCTCTATTTTACATGGGAGCGGACGGAGGTTACGATGCACAATGCATTCTGATAGCCTACTCTTACATAGATCTGATCTGATTTAGACTGGAGACCACATTAATGAGTTGTTTTTATTTTTTCTCAGGTTTTGCAGGGCTGAAAGTGAGCTGGTACGTCTCTGGACTGGTATTGCGTACTGGTATAGGATCCGGGAGCGGTATGCAGTACCATCTCGAAGGCGACCAGCTGTGTGGCCGGTCTTTGCTGCTTTACCATACATATATTAGCTGCGGGTAAAAACTGCTGCCAAATGCTGCTGATGCCACTAAAACTGTGAACCAGGCAGCACTTTATCTCATCATTTTAGCGTCTCTGTGGTTTTTAGTGTCTTATCATCGCTACATAATGTGATTGAACTCCCTCTCTCCCCTCATGTTATCAGCTAATTCTGTCGCGTCCTCACACTGTTATGTAATGATGACTTCATCATTTTTTGCTGCCATCACATGTGTGTTGTCTGCTGTGATGCCATTTGGTCATTTTTATGTTATAGTTAAATAAACCTACAGTGTCTCTACCAAAAGGGTATTATTATTGTTATAGTTCCGGCACAAGTAAACATCTACTGTAACCCTTGTGCTATCTTAGGCACTTTAACGTTGGGAGTTGGGTCATCTAGACCCACTAGACAGTGCGCTAAACCTTTTTTCTTTAACTATTTGTGAACCTCACTAGTGTCCATGGATTACAAGAAATCTTTCCACCTTTATCCACCTTTGTCATGGTAGGGAGAACACGTCAAAGTAAGGGTGGGGTCATCTAAAATAGCACAAGGGTTAAAGGTGGTTTGGCGCAGTTGACATCTTACTTTTTGTGCTTCTAGGAGTTTCTCCAGAAGCAAAGTTTACTATTTACTGTTATTATTAAAGTCATGGATGTTCTTAGGCCTTAGAATTTAGTATGTTAAAACAGTCAGAGCATAGTTTTTGTGTGAATTCTACGGGTGTCATATGGGCACTTAAGTTTCTCATACACACACTATGCCAGATTTGCGACACCTTACTAGCACTTTACTAATGAAAGATTGCCTCTTGTGATGAACATAGTTTGCTTTTATAATCAGGGTTGTTTAATTCTCCTTCATGGGGTTCCAGTTGCAATGTGTACGATGGAAAGATTTGGCAGACCTGGCCCAAACCCAGGGGACAGAAGCACCTCAGATGTTATGACTCCTCAACTGCACGGGAAAATAATCGCCACCCTCAGTCGCCACCCCCTTGGCTTAACGCGTTTTGAGCTGCGCAAAATGCATAAGAAGCGCTATTTTATAAATATAGTTTGATTTGATTTAGGTGTAGAGAAGGAAGATGGCCCATCAGAACCCCATTCCCAAACCCTGTACCCCTAACTCCCATTCAGTCCACAGAGGCAGGGAGGAGCCAGCCAGACTTCTCCCCAGGCTCAGAGCTTGACCTCACACCCAGAGCAATCAGACCGCCGCACTGGGCGCATCTCCAAGCCTTTTCAAACTGCAAGTAAATGCGCCCAATATTGAGTAACAAAAGTCCAGTATGAACACCATATGCTGGGAAGTACATTTAAGAATGCTCTATTTATCGCATTCTTGAGCATGCATCACATGCCTGGAGTGAATGTACCATTAAAGTAAAGGATTTAGCTGTTGCTGCATGACTGCAAAAATATCTGGACAGCAGAGGAAATGAGCTGTTTGCAGCTAAATCTTTCAGAAACACACTCACACTCAACATGTCATGTAAAGCTTGGTATGCATTTTGTACTATCACTTCTCTGAATCTGTGTGGAAGAAGGTTTTTGCGGTCATGTAAGCTACTTATTCACTTTAATGAATTAATAACAACCAATCTGTTGGATGTGCTTGTGTGTGTGAGCACATTAGTCTCTGCAGTGCAGCTACTCTCTGTCAGACTCCAAAACTGGTGAATTATTGAGCTAGATCCTGTTAAACATGGCCTCTCACCACCCAGCAGTTGTTATTCTCAACTTTACACTAACAGATGTCCAATACTCATGTCAAACTTGCTACACAGAGATCACATCCGTCTGTTTTATATGTCTTTGATGAGTAAATCATTTTTCTGTAGGTTTTTCCTAAGCTTTTATTTTATTGTGTTTGTTCTAAAAAAAGTGTAAACAAAGAAAGCTTACAAAAAGTATAGAGTTTTTTCCCCTTCATTTTTACCTCTCATAGATTTGTTAAATCAAAATCTAAGGAAGCTTAGTAAACTCATAACCCAAACCTGACAAAATCATAATACTAAGTATATATATATATATATATATATATATATATATATTTATATAGACACATATATGCCTACTGGCTAAAGAAGCTCACAGCACTCCAATGCCTGGCAGCACAAATGAACCAGTTAAGCAAGAGATGGACTCATCCCAATGGCTAACAGAAGGGCTTAACGATCCTGATCCAGAAGGCCATCCCCACATGGCAGTCCATCCAACTACTGCCAATAACCTGTCTCTCCACAACATGGAAGCTCATGTCAGGCATCATTGCAACCAAGATAAATAGCACATGGATCAATTCATGAGTAACAACACAGAAAGGCATTGCAGAGACTCCAGAGGAGCTAAACACCAACTCCCCTGGTTGACAGAACAAAGCCAAGACTGCAAGTCACTTATTAATACAAAACCTGTGCACAGCCTGGATTGATTACCAGAAAGCCTATGATCCAATGCCACACGATCACTGAATGCTTCTGGAGCTGTACAACATAAACAGGACTCTAAGAGCCTTCATAGGAAAACTCAGTGAAGCTGTGAAAACCACCTCAGGTTACTGGGAAGCCACTTGCACAAGTGTCCATCAAATGTGGGATATACCAAGGTGATGCTCTGTCCCCCACTGCTGTTCTGCATAGGTCTGAACCCCCTCAGCCAAATAATCAACAAGACTGGCTATGGATACCGACTCAGAAATGGGGCCAATATCAGTCACCTCCTCTACATGGATGACATCAAGCTATATGCTAAGCTGGAACATGATACTGACTCTGATCCACACCATCAGGATCTACAGTACTGACATTGGGATGTCATTCGGGCTCAAGAAATGCAGCCGGATGGTGACAAAGAGAGGCAAGGTAGTCCACACAGAAGGGGTCTCACTCCCAGAAGGAACAATAGCAGACATCGGGGACAAACATAGCACTGAATCACAGGCAAATGGCAACCTGAGCAGGTAACAAGGAAAGCTGCAACAGCTAAATACTCTCCAACGGGTAAGGCAAGTCCTGAGAAGCCAGCTCAATGGCAAAAATAAAAGACCCAGGCCAGGGGTGGCGCAAATGTGTTTCACACCAAAGAGCCTAATTTTTTTCACTGTGAGAGCTGTGAAGAGCCACCAACCACCACCTTTCAATCCAAAAACGCACACACACACACCAAGTCAGACTATTGTCCATAACACTTCCCCACAACAGAACAGCAGTATTGTACTGGTGTTTATTTCATGAGTGTCCACTCAATACACACATGAAATGCAGCTTAGCTGCCAGAGTTAACACAGAGACAACCCTAGAGGTCAGATACCCCCTCCACACACACAGGCACCTCTCTCTCATTTCATACACACACTCTCTCTCTCTCTTCATCTCACTCTTTTCTCTGCTTCTCTCTAACACACAACTACTCAGTGACGGGCAGTAAGGTTGATGCTGGTGAGAATGCGACTCCTCTGAAGTCAGATTTATGATGATAAAACTGAATATTTCATTGTTTATCCAACAGCATTTTACTAATAATTCTTTGTGTCTCAACATTTCTCTTTCAATGATACTTACACCAACAAATACACAAACATCTGACAGAGACTTCTGGTGTCTGAGCTATTCATAATTACAATAAACACATTAAATACATTGCATTTGCTGTGTAAATTTAAATTAATTTTGACCTCATTAGAATATTTTATGTTTTTATTAAAACATGATCATTTACATCAAAAAAGCAAAATAATGATGATATTAATACATTGCAATAAATCGTTTATACGCTGTTGGAGTAACATACAAATGTTGTTATAATCAACTGGACTGGCGCCATTCACATCCCTCCTTCCTACCACATTAGGAACCCGGTAACTTTGATACACTCATTCAGCCAACGGCATGCATCTCAACTCTGCTAATAGCCACTGGCTCATGGTTTACACTGAAAATCCCTCCCTTCCCATGAGTCTTAGGCTGGCAAGGGGGCCCTACCATAGCCTGACGCCTTACCAGGTCGCCGGAACGGACTCCATGTCATCCCCGGGCCAGTAACAAGGTCTTCTTTCAGCAGATTTCTGCTCATTTATCTCCGGTTCTCTCGCTGCCTCATCAGTGACAAGCGATCTCAGGCAGTCAGTCTCTGCATTAGCGATCCAGAGAAAAAGATCTACGGTCGTTTGTCCAGCTGCAGCAGCGCCATGTTCTGGCGTCATTCATTCTGATTGCAGCTTTCTGCTGAGCCCACAAAGCAATGAAAGTGGATTGCCGTTTTGAATGTGTACTTTGAAAAGCTTCAACTTGTTACTGTAAGGAGACACCGCCAGATCGTGAAGTTTTTCATTTTCTCCGGATACTGCATCAATGTTACTGCTTCCAAAAGCTCATAATAATAAACACTGCAAACATCTTGTTCAGTAAAAAGTAAGAATCTTCCCGTTCTTCCAGAAACATCCTGTGTTTATCTGTATACTCTGAATTTCACCATTTTGACCATGAGGGTAACGGTTTGCACACACATCAAATTTTTATCTATGTGTTCGGCAGTGGGCGAATCTACAAGAAATGATTGGCGGTCACGTATGTGTCGGGAGCAGCATCAAACACACACACACACACACACACACACTGCCAAATTACTTTTATTATTAATTATTTACTTTAATACCCTGATGGTTTTATTGTGGTTTAAGAGGAAAAGTGAAAAATGAGGGCACAGGATATGGAAAATATGGACGATCGCAAAGAGCCGCACGCCATTTTTCCAGAGCCGCATGCTCGAGCCGTAGATCTCACTCTGACTCCAGGCACAACAGCCACGCACTGCCAGCACAGACACCTGCAGGAACAATAAGATGGCCAAAGGAAGTGGTACAGACCACGGATATTAAGACACGAAGTTCTCACCATGCATGGAGGGTTCCCATCCCAAATCCAGCACCCTGAGACTGGCGTTATCAAGGAAGGAGGCAGGACTAGTGAGCGTAGAAGTACTATCCAGGATGAAAATACCCGATGCATGAAATACACAGCTCAAGGCCCCAACTGACAGTGCTCAGTGAATACCAGCATGTGAGAGCAGAGGATAAAGGAGGACAGATCCTCATGGTGACAAACTCTGCATGGATGTACCACCGACCATAACTGGAAGTGGCTGATATCAAGAAGTCCTACCTAATGGCTAGAGAGGAGTGGCTGCCTACAGGACAGCACTGGGAGGGCACTCCATCCTGGTAGCTCAGAACAAGCCCTGAGCACCAGAGCAATAGATGCTCAGATCTACCACACCAGACAAGACCCAAGGTGTAGGCTGTGCAAAGAGGCACCTGAAACAATCCAGCACATAACTGCAGGGTGTAAGATGCTTGCAGGTAAAGCATACATGGAGCGCCACAACCAAGTGGCTGTGAATAATATACAGGAACATGTGCAGAATATGACTGAAACCCCGTCAAATGAAACACCTCAAGGTGGTAGGAGAATGAAAGGGCAAAATCCTGTGGGAATTCCAGATCCAGACTGATAGGATGGTAATGGCGAACCAACCAGACATTGTAGTGGTGGATAAAGAACAGAGGAAAGTCGTTGTGGTGGATGTGGCAGTGCTGCTTTGGGAATGCATCAGGAAGAAGGAACATGAGAAACTGGAGAACACCAGACAGATCCAGAGAAGAACCAGACAGGCCTGGAAAATGAAGGCGACAGGTGCCTGTGGTACTTGGAGCACTCGCAGTAACCCCCAAGCTGGAGGAGTTGCTACAACAGATACCCGGAAAGATCTCAGACATCTCAATCCAGAAAAGCGCAGTGCTAGGAACAGCTAAGATACTGCAGGACCTCAAGCTCCCAGGCCTCTGGTAGAGGACCCGAGCTTGAGGAGAAACCACCTACTCTAAAGGTGAAAGGGGAAAGTTTTTTATATATATATATATATATATATAGATATATATATATATATATATATATATATATATATATATATATATATATATATATATATAAAAATGTATTAGAGTAGAAATCTGGCTTGATGCTGAAATAAGGAAACGATATAGATGTCTGTCCCTATCAATGAGAGCCCAACTTATGATCGCAAAAGACGTCACCACAAGCAGCCAGATCCTGCAATGACCCTGACCACCAAAAAGGCTTAGTCACTGGTGTGGAGGATTCCCTAAAAGAAACAATAAAGTTAAAAGGAAATCTAAAAGTAAGAGAATACATGAAAGTACAAATAATGATCAGACAAAAGTTAAAAGAAACAAGAAGGTGTAGAACACCTAAAAGCTGATATAAATGATCTCCTAAATCCATTATCCTGCATAAAACATCATACAAACAAAGTGTGTGGTCTTCGAATTTCCCAGTCACACCCTGGACATTTGCCAGTCCATCGCAGCAAAACAAAGTATAAATATTAGGGCAGTGGCCATATCATAATTTGTGGCCTCCAATCCGATTCATTGTTGAAATTGATACATTTTGTACGATCCAATTCACTGACCTATAGCCGATCAAGGAAATCTTTAGCCAAAAATTCAACCAGTTTGACTCAAAGATAAATACCCAAGTAGTGAGTTGAGGTGAGGTTTTCCAGATGCCTTTTTTCTTTTTTCCAGATGCCTTTTTATTTCGTGCAATATAATTAAGTGTAAATGAAATAAGTCTACAAACAAAAGAGTAAACAAAAATTAATGTCAAAGCCATTAACATTTTAGTCTCATCAGGTTCATCAGCACTGTTGTTATTTCACATCAAAATAATACAAACGGAACATTATAAGAACATTCTACCAAACTTTATGGTCACGTCTTTGCAAAATTCAGCGCATTTTGACATTTTACGTTATAGTAAAAAAAAAAAAAAAACTACTTCGCCTCAATCCAAATGGTATTTTCCAATATCGATTATAATCGATTTATGTACTTTTAAAACGATTTTATAATTTTATTGGTCAATTTAGTTAACAACTTACCTTAGACCCACGCCAATGTGGGGCGCGCCTCTCTCGGGGGGCGTGGAGGCATCTGGGGGGGGGGGGGTGCAAGTCACCCCGTGGGAGAAGGCTGGGAGGGGAAGTAGGGGGACTAATGTTTGGACATCAGGATTTTTTTCGTGGCAGAACATGAACAAACCGCGCTTCGGGACTGCAAATCCGCAGGTCTCACGTCACTTACATTAACCTAATTCTAACTTCTAACTTTGTATGTGTCTTCCCTGCGAGAATACTTTCTCAAATATTTCCCAGACAACAGTGCTCAATACGACTGGCTGAGAGATCCATTTAACGGAGCAGCAGCTGCTGGTTGAAGCTCTGCTGAGGAGGATCAGTTCTTTGAAATCACGTCGGACTTCAACCTGAGGATGAAGTTTATCGTACAGACACTCCCTGAATTCTGCTGGGTGTGGAGAGGAAGCATCCACTTATGGGGCAGATGGCTGTGGGCATTCAGCTTCCATTCTATGTCCTATTTTGGGGGACCGGATTTTCGACTGAGAACTTTGAAAACAATGACCAGAGTTAGGCTCAATATTGAGCATGACTTGAGAGTTGCAGTAACAAAACGGCAACCTCGTTTTCAAACGATGTGCAGCACAAAGTAGGCACATTGATAATGACAATGCATTAGGCTGGGGCGATCGTTTAAAAAAAATTACACAAAATCACCTCCAAAGTCTTTGCATGTTTAGCCCCTGATGGTGAATTGATCACCCCATAGTTTTATTGTTGGAAATATTTCAACAGTGTCACAGACAAACCACACACAAAAAGGAAAAAGCTAGGTTAAAAATTGTGAATACATTTTATATTTTGATGAGCTACGCAAGAAGATTTCTGACCCCCAGGTGTTTTTAATATGACAATCCAAGTTTAATTGGAGAGCTTTTAATCCCTGCTCATTAGCTTTATAGGAGACACCTGTTCACAGAGGCAACCACTTATCAGACTTAAACTGTAGGAGGAAAATTAAACTGTATAACACTTTCTGATGAGGTGAAATAAATACTGGTGACATAGGGAAACTTTTAAAAACAAAAATAAAGCTAAATGAAAATTAAATTGACATTACTCAATATGGCTGCACGGTGGCACAGTGGCACAGTGGTTTGCGCTCTTGCCTCACAGCAAGAAGGCCCCCGGTTCAAGTCCTGGCTGGGGGACCTGAAACAGAGCATCAACGGGGGACCTTTTTGTGTGGAGTTTGCATGTTCTCCCCGTGCGTGCGTGGGTTTTCTCCGGGGTCTCCGGCTTCCTCCCACCGTCCAAAAACATGCTTCATAGGTCAATTGGCAACTCTAAATTGTCCATAGGTTTGAATGTGAGAGTGAATGGATGTGTGATTGTGGCCCTGTGACAGACTGGCAACCTCTCCAGGGTGTACCCTGCGTTTGCCCACCAGTGGCCGGGATAGGCTCCAGCAGCCCCATGACCCCGAAAGGGACAAAATGGAAGAAGATGAATGAAAGAATTACTCAATATTATACCCTATTTTCCACACCATCAGGCATGTTGTCAATAAATGGTCTATTTATGAACTAATGTTATATACTGTATGTATGTATATATGTATGTATATACCCAGTAGGTGTAAATAGTTGTCTGTGATATTTATATAAGTGGTATGAGAAAGTTTGGGCACCCCTGATAATTTCTTCGTAAATAATTTTTTGTTTGGATTATCAATTTCTGTTAAATATATCAAATAGCAGATGAACACAGTGATATTTGAGAACTGAAATAAAGTTTCTTGGATTTAAAGAAACTGTGCAATAATTACTTGAACAAAAATAGGCAGGTGCGTAAATGTGGGCCCCCCTGGTGTTTTATTGATTTGACTACCTTCGGCAATAATTATTGGAACACAAAATTTGTATTATAACCTCATTGAGCCTAACCTACATACAAATGTGAAGCCAATCACGAGAAGAGGTATTTAAGGTGGCCAAGAGCAATTTTTCTCCTCTTTGCATCTTCTCTGAAGAATGTCAATATGGGAACCTCAAAACAGCTGTCAGATGACCTGAAAACAAAGATTGTTCAACATCATAGTTTAGGTGAAGGATACAAAGAGATTGCTAAGAGATTTCAGCTGTCAATTTCCACTGTGAGGAATATAGGGAGAAAATAGAAGACCACAGGCACAGTTCAAGCAAAGGCCCGGAGTGGCCGGCCCAGAAAAACCTCAGATAGGTAGAGGCGAAGGATGGTGAGAACAATCAAACTCAACCCACAGACCAGCTCCAAAGACCTACAATGTGATCTGGCTGCAGATGGTGTCGCTGTGCATCGTTCAACCATTCAGCGCACTTTGCACAAGTACATGCTGTATGGAAGAGTAATGCGGAAGAAGCCTTCTGTGCACACATGCCACAAACAGAGTCGCTTGAGAAATGCTAAAGCACATTTGGACATATTTATTATTTGGACATAACAAGGGGCGGTATGCTTGGCGAACAAAAAACACAGCATTCCAATCTTAGAACTACCAAAGAAAATACAGTTAATGATCTAAAGACAGTTAATCACCAAGAATTGATAACATTAGGAATCATAGTAGTAGGTTTAGGGGCTGCCATCTTGACTTAGTTTTTAAAGTTAGAAGACGTTTCACTTCTTATCCAAGAGGCTTTCTCAATTCCACATACTTCCAATTCAGGGGAAACTTCTACAGGCAGAGGCACGACTGTGCTATGGGGTCTCCAATCTCGCCCATTGTGGCCAACTTGTACATGGAAGAAGTCGAGAGAAAAGCCCTGGACTCGTTCCCAGGTACTACTCCAAGCCACTGCTTCAGATATGTGGACGACACTTGGGTCAAGATCAAAATCCAAGAAATGGAGGCTTTCACGGTTCATATCAACGCTGTCAACAAGAACATCATGTTCACCAGGGAAGACACAAAGGCCTGTCGGAAAAACTAAAAAGGATTTTCAGACAACATAACATCCCAGTTCATCTCAAACAAGTTAATACTCTCAGACAACAACTGGTTCATCCAAAGGACAAAATTCCTAGCTACAAAAAGAGTAATTTTGTTTGCTCTATCCACTGCAAAGAGAACTGCAATGAACAGTATATAGGAGAGACCAAACAACCTCTACACAAACAGCTTTACCAACATCACAGAGCCAACCCAAGTGGACCTCAGTCTGCAGTGCACCTCCACCCGAAGGCCACAAACCACTCGTTTGAGGACAGTGAAGTCCGAATTCTAGCCAGAGAGAAAGGATGGTTTGAGTGAGGAGTGAAAGAAGCCTTCTTTGTCAAGAGGGATAAACCTTCTCTTAATAAGAATGGTGGTCTCAGGTTTATTCTTCCATCCATCTACGGCAGTGTTCTGAAACCCAAACAAACCGAATCAGTTCCACCTGGGTCATTAACAGCTGAAAGAGATGACCAGTTTGGGGAGGGAGTCACTGGCTCCCCAACTCCCAGCTGAGGACAAAGGACTCTTAATGACCCGAAACCATGTAGGCTAACTTGACAATACCATCCAGTTACAGGTTTCAGCTAATTCAGAATTGACAAAGCCTCTTGGATAAGAGGTGAAAAATTTTCTAACTTTAAAAAATCTTAGTCCAGATGACAGCCCCTAAACCTACTACAATGATGGAATCAACTTGGATGAATGAGAGTCTTCATAGACATAACATTAGGAACTGACACCTCCAGAAACAATGTGCGCAGTACAAATGCAAAGCTTTTAAATAATTTTGAAAAGAACCAGGTAAATGTGTTACAGTCGGAAGAAACCAAAATTCAATTCAACTTGTTTATTGGCAGTCAGAATTGTCCCAATAAAGACAAGACCACCATCCTCCACTATCAAACACCATTGTGAAAGCATGAAGGTTTTGAGAATGTTTATGATTCAAAGACAGAGAATGTCACACCATCAAAACGCCAAGTCATTGAAAATAACCTGACTTCAATTCCAACATTTAACAATGGGCCACTGGTTTCATATAAGGTATTTCCTTCCTTCCTGTATTCTCTTGTAGATCTTGTAAATCCTAGAAGTTTGCAAATGAACTTTGAACATCAAAGTGAAAACTAATTCAGTAGCCCAACATGCTCACTATCAAAAGACTAAAACCCCTTCACTTAGCTTAAACTGAAGAGTGATCTATCAACACTACAACTCAGATGTAATGTACTTTTCATAGCTGCTTCAAAGTGACCATAAATCATAAAGCGTTGCATTCTTTGTTGCTTGATCTCCTGTCCAAGCATATAAATCACAAGTAATACTGGTTTAGATTTAAAGCCTGTTTGTCCTCGGCCTCAGGCCCGGTCAAGATGTGTTCAAGGGCTAACGTACCAATAAAAGGGAATTGAGGAGTAGAAATATGGCCTAAAGGAATCAAAGAAGCTGCCAATTTTAGCATGACACCAAACAGCTGCATGCTAACTAGTAAAAAAAACAAACAAAAAAAAAAAAACGGTTTATTTATGTTGACAAAAGAAAAGCATTCATTTTTTATGATTTATCGTGTAAAATGCCCGAGGAATCAAAGTGTCAAGCCAATCTTAGCTTGACACTCTGGAGTCTGGGAACTGCTCATAAGCTTATCAGCCGCAAAGTATTACTTGTAGACCAAGGTTAAAAAGGATACGCATATGGTCAAGAAAAGAAAGAACACACGCCCATACGGTTCGCCAGGTTGTGTGACAAAGCCTTTAATGAATTATTTATGCACACATGCACACTAAGAGAAAGGCCAGGGGACACAGGTATTGGTTCCTCTATGAAATATAACCGAAAAGACCTTTGATGCAGCCCAAGCAGAGGGATAAAGGCAAAAAGAGTTAGAGGTAAAAGAGCAATTCAGAGGAAAAAAATGATTCAAACTGTGTTTTTTTTTTTTTTATAAAAAGATACTTAGAAACTGGCAACTTTGTAACCATTCAAAGCCTGAAAAACAATTTGCTAGAATTTCACATATTTCAATGTTTTTCCCATAAAATGTGTAGCATGTCAGTCTGACTGATGAAGCCACTTGGATAAGTGGTGAAAGATTTCAAGAAAGAAGATTTCAAGTAAAGGGGCCATGATTTCACTTCAAGACTTCACCTGGATGAATGAGAATCCTCATCAACATACTGTATTTGCTAAAAGAACATAAAAACAAATCAGAGAAAATATATTTTTTGCTTTGGAAAACTTTTACAACAACATTTCCAAAGTTTAGAACCCAAAAGAACAGCAAAAAAAATGTTGTTTAGCGAAAAATATCCCTGTCACTAGTTGACCACGAAGACGCCAAAACAAAGGCTTAGGAGCCCAGAACAAAATCAAAAAATGTGCGCACCATAGTTTTTGGTCAAAGGGCCTCTATAATCATTTTTCTTAAGCCTTTTAGATCAAACAATATCCATGTATGTGTTAATATATTACCTTTAGCACACTAAAGAAAGATTGTTTTAAATGAAATATGACTGTATTTTCATGACCGTAGGGCGTGGTGTGTTATAGGCCGCAGTTTCAGTAATGGGTGATTTTTCGGTATTAGACACACACAGATTAGAGGACGTTCTTTTCTGTGTGTTTGAAACATTTAGTTTAGTTTGAAAATGTTTTTTATTGTAAGGTATGTGCAAAAGGATTTGTTTAAAAAAGTGCATGGTGGCAAATACTTTTCACAGCATTATTGTTGTTTTTTTAGCTGATGTATGCCTTGTTTGTAACACTTATCATTAAAAAAACACAACACAGTTAGGCTTGGTATGAACACACTAACTAATTATCTTTATTAATTATTCAGTCTTTGATACTGAATTTCAAAATGTGCTCAAACAATATTTTACTGTATCAGCAGCTTCCTTTTTTCTGTGCAGGTGCATCTGAGGCTGTTTGAGTTGGCTGAATTGTGTGCAGTGCATGTGTGAGCTGTTGCAGAAATGACCTCATCCTTATTCTCCAGGCAAAAGCCCTAGAATCACTTAGCTCACTGACTTCACTCAGCATCATAGAAGCTCAGCAGCAAGCTTTGTCCTTCACTAAACAGCCCCCATTACAACACCCAGGCAGGGGCGACTGATCAAGACAACTGACTGTGTTCTTTAGGTAGAAAAACCCCAACCGCTACTTAAGATTTCAGCCACATCAGCATTACAAGAAGGGTGTGTGAAGTCCGACTCTTATTCCTTGGTGTTAAATCATAAGAAGAGCCTCTTAAATCCGCCACAGCTGCAACCTTTAAAGGAGACCAACACACAAGGCATTTCTTTTCAGCATGGTTTCACTCACAAGTGCAAAGTGGGCGCAGAATGGAGGTTAAAGGAACTCTTTTAATCCCCAAAGAGAAATTAAAATGTCATGAATGTAGTACTGCGATTTATTCATGAAGAAGTTACAAACATATTTTATAAACACACATATATTTTAGTGAAATAGCATATTTCTGCACTGCAGGGTGCACCAGATTATAAGGGGCACCATCAATAAATCATTTATTTTTGAACTTTTGTCATATAAAAGATGCACTGAACTGTCAGCCACATTTTGTGAGAGAAAAGAGTCAGAGATAAGTCCATCAGTCAGACTTGATTACCTGTGTTGACAGTAACTAAAATTGTTTGTCATTAGCAACACATTAGTCACTTGAGCATATTTACAATACCTGTAGCAACCCAACCTTATCTGCAGTGAAAAAAAAATAATACGCTAAAACCAACATTAATTTCACTTAGCAAAATGTGTAATTACACTGTTTTCTTGAAATCATTTATGTGAATAAAGACAAACCAACTCACACAATAAGTCCTTCAAAAACACGGATGTGAACAATACTTTGATATACAGCAGATACATTCAAATGTCTGTCTGTGTATATCTCATTACAATGCATCGAAGACATGGAAGATGTTTACAGATCGGAATTATTTATTTTAAAAAGCTCCACAAAAGCATTGGTAATCACGTCTCTATGTCTGGGTTTACACGATCATTAAGAGACTCTCCTACCTCGCAAAAGTCGCTTTCCGTCGCTACGTCCGTGTCTCTGTGACCCACATTAGTTTGAGAGGGGAAAAATAGAAAATAAAAGAATCAAACTAGAGGATCTTTTGATTAGAAAAATATCATTAGATTTAAGAGGCCCAAGCTGACTGCCTCCCCATCCTGCAATGGCGCTCTGTCTGCCAGCCAACCAGCCCCCCAGGGGCCACCCAGCATAGCCATCACTCCAGCCCCATGGGCAGTGCGATAGGCTGGCGACCTTTTCAGGGTGTATCCCACCTTCCCCTAAAAGTAACTGGGAAAGGCTTCGGCAACCCTGCAGCCTAGCTGGTTAAGAAAATGGATGAAATCTGACTACCAATGCAGTGTGTGGACAGCGTGCTGCGCTACATTAAGAACTGTTTAGACACTGTCACGGTGGACAAACAGATCCGGGTTTACCCCAACCAGAAGCCCTGGATGACTCGGGAGGACAAACAA
This sequence comes from Oryzias sinensis, assembly GCA_037389245.1. NCBI lineage: Eukaryota > Metazoa > Chordata > Actinopteri > Beloniformes > Adrianichthyidae > Oryzias > Oryzias sinensis. The sequence goes on along the minus strand of CM074506.1, from coordinate 7,045,722 downwards.
CTTCTGAGGAGGAGAAACGTCGCCAACAAGTCTGGAAACAAAGACCTCTATAGCGCAGCCCGAACCAACCTGAAGATAGGTATCAGAAAAGCCAAAGCAGAGAAAAAAGATTGAAGACCACCTTGACAACGGTGACAGCCGACAGGTGTGGCAAGGAGTTCTGCTCTGCAAGCTGCTTTCTCCCATCTGGAGCAGCAGGGGAGCTGTGTGAGGATGGTCTTTGTGGATTACAGCTCGGCCTTCAACACCATCCTCCCACACAAGCTGGTGGCCAAGTTGGAAGACCAGGGACTGTCCCGTTTAACCTGCCTGTGGATCAGCAGCTTCCTCTCCGGTCACAGACAGAGAGTCAGAATAGGACATCATACATCCACTGCACTAAGCCTCAGTACCAGCTCGCCCCAGGGTTATGTACTGAGTCCTCTGCTCTACTCCCTGTACATTTACAACTGCACACCTGCCCATCACAGAAACACCATCGTAAAGTTTGTTGATGACATCGCGGTGGTGCGGTTCATCTCTGACAGGGATGAATCTGCCTACAGAGATGACGTGGAGCGGCTGTCAATATGGTGTTCAACCAACAACCTCCTCCTTAACACATCAAAGACCAAAGAAATGATCATAGACTACAGGAAGAAGACAAACATACTGCCACTATTCATCAGTGGGGAATGTGTGGAGAGGGTGGCAGACTTTCACTACCTGGGAGTCAAAATGGAGGAGAGCCTGACCTGGAGTACCAACACCAGTGAGATGCTGAAAAAGGCCCAGTAGAGACAGTATTTCCTGTGGATCCTCAGGAGAAATAACATCACCCAAATACTGCTGGTGGCCTTTTACCATATCACTACAGAAAGTGTATTAACATACTGTATAAGCACGTGGTTCAGCAGTTGTACAGCAGCTCAAAGGACGGCTCTCCAGCGTGTCATCAACACCACCCAAAAGATTGTTGACTGCCCTCTCCCCACTCTGGAAACCCTCCACAGCTCCCGCTGCCTCATCAGAGCACAAAACATCATCAGAGACTCCCTGTTTGACCTGTTGCCTTCAGGCAAACGCTACAGGTCAAGCAGAGCAAGACAAAAAGATTTCAGAACAGTTTGTATCCAACTGCCATAAACATGTTAAACCTGGCTCTTGTCTTATAAAGCATATTAGTTTGGTAGCTTTCCTTATTTTAACTATTTATTATTATTATTATTTCTCTGATTTTTAACTATTTTAACACATATTGAAACACTTTTTATGTAGTTTTATGTATTATTTATTATTTTAGTAGTAAGTTGTTTACATTTTTTAAATGGATGGATGCTGCATGGACCAGAAGGCACTTTTAATTTCATTGTACGTATGACAATTACATTTCCGGTTCCGGGTTACACGGCAGGACGCGTGGCGTGCCTCTCTGCGAATACAACTATCTTCAAATTACTTAAAAGGTTGATTTTTCTCCAAAAAAGAGAGCTGACCATGCCCCCGAAGAAACCCCAGGAATATGAAGACCTCAAAAAAACTCTTGACATTATTCAAGAAACGCTGAAAAGTTTTATGGAACAAGTGTCGGCTAAGCTAACGCCACTTTGGTAAATGATGGAAGAGTTCCGAAGATTTCGGGCTCAAAACGAGCAGCGAGAAAACCAGGTCGAGATTCTGGAGAAAAGACTGGATGATGTGGAACAGCAAGTAAGGATGAATAATGTCATTCTCACTGGACTACCAATCAAGCCTCGAGCTAGCACTGCTAATGCTAGCGCTAGCGTAGCTAGCAGTGCCAATACGGAGATCGGTGCTGTGTCTTTGGAGCAGCAAATACATTCATTTCTCACATCTAAAGGGATTTCCCTGGATCTCAATACCATCGAGACCTGCCACCTGCTCCCCAGGAGAAAGGAGACGGATAAACCAGCGATCCTCATCAGGTTTGTGAATCACAAACACAAGCTAGCTCTGATGAATCTACGCAAAAATCTCAGAGGTTCTGCTGTTTATCTGAACGACCATCTGACCAGGAGGAATGCTGAAATCTCAAAACATGCACGGCTTCTCAGGAAGCGTAAGCAGATTGAGAACACTTGGGTTAAAGGCTGCAGGATTTACGTTAAACCACTCGGTCCAGAGGATAGGACCAAGGTTCTGGTGGTCAACACCATGAAGGACTTTGAGAAGTGCTCGATTACGGTTGTCTGAAAGAACGTGGAGTAATAAATCAAAGAGCCAAATAATTTCAAGAAATATGACACCTGGAATCATCACCTTCTCTGTACGTCTGACGTCACCTGAATAACAGCAGAGAGTTCTGACCTGCAGACAACTTGACCTCAACTTTCACCGCAGCCGATATCAGCTGAAGAAGGATATGGACCTGAATCTAATGTCTGCAGACATAACATGGAAGAGAACTATTAACTGTTTTGAACCCAGGAGATCAGCTGTTATCAGTAAAAGAAGAAATACCAACCTTGGACAATCGACAGTTATGGACCCTTTTTACTCTTCCCCTACAGCATTTCTTTATTATAAAAAAAAAATAAAAATTTTTTTTTTTAAAAAACTTATTGAAAATTATTAAATTGATTGACTTTTAATGATATTACTTCACTTTCTCCAAAACTTGACAAACTGATTCAAAAATCTTTCCTAATGTAGCATAACTTTGCACATGTTTTTAACTTTTGATACTTGATGAAATTTTTGCTATGAAAATTCCTGAAACAGTGTTGTCTGCTTTACTGATATAGTATTATGTTTTATTCATATGAATGGCTTTGCTAGCGTAGCTATAAGTAACATAATCTGCATATATTTCAGATGATTGATCTGCATTTGCCATGTTGATTTCTAAAATAGTTATTTTTGACGTAATACTTAAGTAATTCATCTTTGTCATGTGCTTTATCGATATCTTATGATTTTTAATTCTGTCTGATAAAAACTGGGAACCGGATATTGATAAATCATGTAATAAAATGGTTACAGTATAATCGGGGTGGGATTATATAAGTTCGCTTCCTCCCACTCCCTTTCAAGCAATATTTATTAATATGTCTAATTATCCTAAGTTTGATTAGTTACTGTATGAATGTATAACTGATGTTTATATTGCTGTTGTGTATTATTTCTACTTAATTGCTTGAAATAAACCATTTCAAATCAAATCAAAATCAAAACAATGACTATAAAGATCTATCTATGAGTTGTTGGTCACGTGACTCACTTAATGCTGTTTTGCAAAAAATGAAAAAATATTTTTTATTTATATTATTGCTTTAAACAAGTTATCTTATACACAGTAAATATGTAAATATTTAATTTTATTTACGGTTGAAAATACGGGGTGTGTAAAAAGTCACAATTATTTGAGGGAGTGAATTAGTATTTTGTGGGAATTAATTAGTCATTTTTTTACCCATGTCAGGTCACAGGCACCGTAGCAAAGCCACTTGTTAAAATGTTAGCATAAATATATATTTGTGACCACTGTACTCATTCTTTTTAAACTTTTACTCAAATTCATTTGACCGCCGATGGGTTCTAGTGTTTTTGAATGAATGGTGAATATTTTTATGACCCATTGCCGTGCTTGTTCGCAAAGCTTGTTTTACACACATATTTACCCATTTTTGAAAAAAAGTCCAGGCGTTTTGACAATGCTGTCCAGGTGAACAACCAAATAGGTAAAAATCTATTTTTGGTTTGGTCCAACACCCAAAGGAACACACAGACTTAGTTTATCCCTTCCTGAGTAGAAAAAAAAATTTGTCTGTTTCAAAGTAAAAATATTTGGTTTTGTTTTGACGAATTACATATGCATGATTGCATGATTCCAATTACAGCTGTGAAGCACTGTGCCCAAGCACAATTAGCAGCCATGTACCGTGCCGAAGTCTACCAAATCAGGCTCTATGCCATCGGTTCAAGCTAGTCACTTGAAACAGAGCTATCATACTGGTTACCTAGAATTAAAGAAGTTCAATGTTTTCTATACTATGAGGATCGCTTTGTGTTAACCTGTCCTCAGCGGCTCTTCTTCATATTTAAGGAACCTGCACTTGTTGAGATATCATGGGATGACTCTACTCTATTGCTTACTTTAATTTAATTTTATTAGGGTAAATTTGTATTTGGTATTAGAAAAGCTTGTAGTGTTGTCAAATAATGTATAAGGTCAAGAGCTCAACAAATAATTAAAAAACTACATTAACATTCCTTTTTAAAGAATGTTTTAAGTGTTTATACTGTTTTTAATTTTTTTTTAATTTTATGGGTTATTTTATGGGTTATTTTTGGGTTGTGCAGACCCATGGAGGGTCGTAAAGAGGAGCGGTTGTGTCTAAAGAGGAACACTGGTGTGTTTTGCAGTACCTTTTGAGGCTCATATGGCCACCTTAAAGGATGTCATGAACATGGCACATAGCATTTTTGTGCATGTGGATAATGTATCATGAAGGAGTTGTAAGGATAATGTAAATTACACCCACTTATGGGTTATGCTGTTGTACAGTATTTTTATGCCACACTCTAGTCATTAATAAGGTTCATGTACTGGCTCCTTGCTGATCACATATACTGTACATGTCGCATGACCAGGGTGTGCTGGTAACACCCAAACTGCGCTCTGACTGTTTAATGTCTTAAATTCTAACAGTGCCCTTGCACGCAAGAAACGCGCAAGGAGGACAAAAAGAGCATGTTCTTATCGCAGGAACAGCACTAACAGGCTTGTAATGCTTTGCAACGAGGGGTTGAAAAATGAAAATTATGTACAACGTGACTGCGTCTCATCTTTTTCACCCTTCACCCTTACATGTTGTATAAGTTTTCTCTACGACCTGTGGCCTGCAGCATGCTTGTAAAAAAAATATGCCAAGAAGATTTTTGCTCTTTGGGTTCATTGATTGGTCTGCAACCTTGATATTTTGTGCATGGCATCTGCGTGTCCTATACAGGTTTACAGCCCTTTTTATTCCTAAGGGCAGTTGTAACCAAGACTTTAACCCTTGTGCTATCCTAGGCACTTTAACATTGGGATTGGGGTCATCTAGACCCACTAGACAGTATGTTAAACCTTTTTTCTTCAATAATTTGTGATCTTCACTGGTGTCCATGGATTACATGAAATCTTTCCACCTTTATCCACCTTTGTCATGGTAGGGAGAACACGTCAAAGTAAGGGTGGGGTCATCTAAAATAGCACAAGGGTTAAAGGTGGTTTGGCGCAGTTGACATCTTACTTTTTGTGCTTCTAGGAGTTTCTCCAGAAGCAAAGTTTACTATTTACTGTTATTATTAAAGTCATGGATGTTCTTAGGCCTTAGAATTTAGTATGTTAAAACAGTCAGAGCATAGTTTTTGTGTGAATTCTACGGGTGTCATATGGGCACTTAAGTTTCTCATACACACACTATGCCAGATTTGCGACACCTTACTAGCACTTTACTAATGAATAGAGTGTGACGTAAGAGCACCGGACGACAGCAATACCTGCACGTACATTTCATTTTTATGATGTCCATTGAGATGACCGGATGCATCTCAAAGGAGCTGCGAGACATACTTTCTCTCTACAACCCTCCACACAATCCAAAAACCCGCAGTCCCCATAGAGATCAACCCCCATTGGTGCATGAGATCAAGACTTTAGCTTTTCGCAATACAGATTTTTATGTCATGTCAGTTAATATTGTTGCAGAAAAAATGGAATACTTCAATTTATTTTTTCATCTTTCAACTTGTCTACTGCCGATTTTTAAGGCAACTCATACTGTCAGTCCCTGGTCTGTGCATGTAAGGTTTGCACAAAAACGTTCACGACCTGTGTGCAATGCGTGTGTTCACACTCCCTGTTCTTCCTCGCTTGTGAGACTCCTCTTCCCTATCTTTCTTTGTCTTCTCGGATCAGGCGCAGACTCGTCTTTGCATGAATCTCTTGCTAGCAGCCCACTCACCATGTCTAACAGTGATTGATGCTTAGTGGATGTGCTCTCAGAGAGAGTGTGCACTTGTCTGTGAGCGTGGGTGGATGCATGCGTGCGCCCGTGTCCGACCTTCAGATCACTCTCCGAAGCACCATCACCTCCATTCTGGCATGAGTCTCAGTCTTTTTTGACCTGACTGTGATTCCCATTCATCGTCTCTGCAAACCTAATCTAACCTAATCGAACAAAGTTGCAGTGCTGGGAGGTGGCTGAGAGGAGACAGCATGTCTTGCACAAACTGTTAATTGGCTGCCATGTATCTTGCAGAGGGAATAAACTATAAGAGGAAAGATGGAGGTATGTGCAGGTGGAAAGAATCATCACAAATTAGGAAAGAAAGAAAAGGACCATAAGTTACCCTGGAAAAGAGTTCTGCCACTATAAATAAGGGGATAAAATCACGAAGAAGGCAATGAACATCTTTTGAGGAGAAACAGTAATACCTCTAAACAAAAAAAAAATGGCATGACAAAGAAAAAGAAGACTTCATCCCTCCATCCTGCGGTCACCATGTCTCGCAAAGAGGTATCTGTCCTTTTTCCATTGACAGATTCAACATTCTTCAATTTATTTAAAATACAGTCATCTATCCCGTTATTTGCTAATCTTCTCATGTTGCCCATCAGTTTTTCTTCCCATATCATTCTCCTCCCCCCGCAGTATCTCTACTGCCTTCGTTCCTCCCCCAAGGCAGTGATTTGTGGATATGTCATACTCTGGCAGCTGAATCCCCCGTCTATCTCCCTTAGAGAGGAGAGCAGGAGACAGAGATGGGGAAAAATAAGAGCGTGGATGAAAGGACATAAAGGTTCTGGCTCTGAATAATTACTCATCCCCTCCGTCTGTGCGCTGTCATTCTTCAGGTTGTATGAAATGTAGGCCGCCAATCTAAAAATGTTGCAGATGGTTTACTTGAATGTGTCTGAATTCTCATACATTCAAAAGCATCAAGCTCCTTATTTGAATCACATGTTTGAATCTGACAGATAATGAGTGGATCTGACAACTTTAACCACACTTTTTAATGTTAATTAAAGCACCTTAACTGAATCTACACCAAAATCCACAGACCTAAAATATGTTCAGCCTCTTTCTGTTTTGGGGAGCAATAGGAAATTTAATTAATATTAATGTTAATAAGAATCGGTGACTATTCTTTATTATACTTAAAATTTTGCTCATGGCTCATTTTCCCACTTTACTTTGTCAATCAACTTGTGATGTTCCAATCAAGTAACGCACTTTTTAAAACAATCAAATTGTACTGTAGATACTCCAGAGGAACAGTTCTTGTACTACTCCCATCATGCTAATCCCAACCTAAAATACAATTTTTTTCCCTGTAAAGAGTGTCCACTCTCTGCGATTGTTCACCCTTTTCCAAACACCAGGCGTATAGGCAAATTTTCCACTTAACTTCCAGATGCAGTTGCATCGTCAGATCGCCAGTGTTCATACACCTTTTGGCAACAACAGAGTGACTGATATAATGGGGAGTTTGCCGCCTACAAGACTTAGACTTCGGGCTTTGCTCCATTTAGCAGGTGAAAGAATCTGAACTGCTGTGCGCCCCAGGCAAGAAATCGGTGGACCACCCAGAAGGATAGTTGTTTGCATTTCTCAGAGGGAAGGCAGAAACACCATCCACCAGACCAGTGGAATTCTTCTCACTCATGATTCTGGAAAATTGTTAAAAGGCTATTTAAAAACAAACAAGAATACAATCAAAGAACATTATCAACTGTAGAAAACATTTAGAAAAGTTGTTTTTATTTTCGGGGGCCCTTCAAGTTCACCATGCAACGCTTGCAAAACTACAAAAAACTGGTAGTTTTCTCAGCCTCTACAAGCTACAGTAAACACATGAATGACCATCTGCGGGGCCAGACAATCCAAAAACCTGCAGCACCTGTAAACCACCCTGTATGGGTGCATGTGACCAAAGGAAAAAGATCTAAGTTTTTTTCTAAGCAGTTTTTGCAATTTCTATGTCTAACTTTTCCAGAAGCACATGATTTGGTATCATGGAAGGATTGTTAACCTTCATCTATCTTATTCCTGGTCCTATCCCAGCTACTTTAAGGTGGACAGTTTGTAAGACCATCAAAGGGTCACACACAAACAGACACACTCAAACTTTTAAGGGACAAATTTAGAGTCCTTCAATGACTGTGGAAGGAAGCCACATTACCGAACAAAACCCACACAGAACGTACATTAAGAAAAGTCCCAGCTGGAATTTGAACAAGGGCCTCCTTGCTGTGAGGCAGCAGTGCTAACCACCACGCAAAAGGCGTTCACCACCTTTATTTAATTACTTTTCCCCACAGATTTCCATTCGATTTCCACTGAGACTACATCTTGCAAACCCACCGTTCCATCCTTTATAATCCACAGGGTAAAGTCACGACTTCCCATGCCAAGGTCAGGTCCCTGACATTTGCACCACGTGATTCACTGTGTTATTGATGGAGACGGACGGGGTGAAGTGTACTACCTCAGGGTGTGTTATCAAACAAGACTCCCAGCCGCATAGCTGTGTTACGTTAGTCATACATGGTTGTTAAGCATGTATTTCTGCCATTTTAGGAACATGTTATATCAAGCAAAAATATATAGTATTTGAGCTCTTTTTACTGCAGAGTAAAGGTACATCTTTAGATCTCTTCTTTTTTTTTTACCAGAAACTATTCTTTACCTCTTTCTAATCCTTAAAGTGCTAATAACGCCTTCTATGAGACAGTCTGTCAACAGTTTTGACAGCATTGAATGGATTTTACAGCTGTGCGTAAAAACACTGTCTGTGTTCAGCCTCTGCTTTCAGTCTTTCTGCTCTACACACAAGCTGCTTAATATAGCACACACGCATAGTCAAATACGTCAGCGCTTTTAGCATGCTTGACATTTCTCTCAGTCTGCAGCCAGCACATGCAAGTTGTCCAGTGACATTTGACACACCGTCTGGTGGAATGAAGGTAGAGTCAGACCAAAACAAAAATGCATCAAATGAAAAACTGCAAACAGAGGTGTAAACGGGATTTATAACCCTGCTGAGAAGCCACTTTGCTTTTTTTTTTTGCTTTCAGAGCTGTCTCATTTTCCTTCCCCTTCCTCCATTCTTTTTCCTTTCACCATGAAGTCTTACTCCCCTAGTCCCACCATGTTTCTCACCTCATCGTCACCTTGTTGCTTCCATCTGTCACACATGCCTATACGCACACACACACAACCTCATACACCCACTTCTCTCTGTACAAACACAAACTTAGGTATTTTTGGCATCCTCATTTCCTCTTTCCTGCAAGGATCCTTTTTACCCCCAAATGTTTTTCGCTTTCGTTGTTTTCCTGCTGTCGTATATTTTGTCAAACTCAATCTTTTTTAATGGTAATGTTTGAGTTTTATTCTTTTTAATTTTTTAAATTTAGCTCAACTTAATTTGTTGCTTTTATTAACGTGTTCATTTTGTTTCAACTTGTTTATGTTTTAATAATGTTTATGTAAAATAACAATTTTAATCACCTTTGTGTAATAATTGTTTTTACCTTCTTCTTTTGTGCCGTTTGGACCAGTCCTACTTTTCGCAATTCTGTGAGTTTGTCCCCCGCCACATACTTAAAGAGTCACCAAAAACTATCTAGTATCTGGTGGAAAAACATTTTGAGCATAGTGAACCCCCAAATAACGCCCCCCCCCCTTTTGTGGCAATGTATGAAAGTTGGAAATTTTCTCATTTCTGCACAATATGGGAAAAAATAACTTGTTCAAGCAATCTTCAAGAAATGTCACACAGGTGCCACCAGGTTAAGTCCACAACCACAACTGAAGATTCGTTGACCGTTGACCTATAAATATATAGTGTACTTTTTGAAAAAACAACAACAATCTTTTGTACCTTGTTCTACAAATTTGAACTCCTTCCAGGGATTTTGATCTATTGTATCCGAACTCTTTGATCCTTGCTGGGAAGCTGCTTGGGAAAAATATGGATTTTAAAGTTTGTAGATTTTAAACAACCTTAGCCTTGCAAGCTTAAAAAACATAGCATTCACCTGTTGCTCCCACATTTTTTTTAATGTAGTATTGTTAAATACATGAATCCCTGGCTCAAGCTGAAAGAATCAAAATGAAATACAATATGAACATATTAGGATGAAAAACTTCAGTTGCCAAAGAAGTCCAAAAATGTACTTTTGCCGATTTTTCGAAGTTACATAGACCTGTTTTTTCATTTATGATCTATGGCCCCAACTCAGAGGTGAATTTCTAATGAACTCCTGCCGCTCTGCAGAAACTTTGTCCTAAAAAATGATAGGTTTTTATGCTTTTGATAAAAAAAACAGCATGATCACAATTAAAAGACCACTGAGAACACATTTAAATAGATCAAATGATGACTGGAGTGGATCTTTGACACAAACAGCCCTTAAACATGGTGGCAGAGGTGTTATCATGTGGGCTTGATGTGCAGTTTTTGGAGCCAGCACTTGGACAAAGAACCCCTAAGTTTTCCAGAGAACTAATACATTTTAAAACCATCTGAAAAAAAAATTAAAAGGTAATTAAAACTAGGTAATTCTACTGCTCAATGATCTTAACTCTACCATAAAATTTACAACCATTGGTTAAAAAAAGTCTCAAGATGGTAAACACCTGTAGCTACTAAAAAACCTGAGTCAACAGGGACGGACATTGTCAATTTCATCACAACAATAGAAAAAATATCTTACACAAAATTAATGAGCTGAAATTGTACTTTGCTTTTCCTTCACACTCCGTTTGCATTTTCTTTTCAATCTGTGAGTACATTTTATATTTTAAACAAGTATACTTTCTATCTGAGGTTATTTTACGCAAAGATTACTTTAATTTAATTTAAAATCCTGATACATGAAACCTCAGGGCTTAAGGAATAGAGAATAGTTTCCTCTGCACATAAATGTTTAAAAACACTTGTGTGTATCCGTGGCAGTGACAAAGAGTGTGAGACATTGCGCATCTCTCCCCCTGTTAGATAAATAGTATCTGCCACACACAGGAGTATGCTAGCAGTGCTTTATGGCTTCACTTTGTTCTGTGACAGTCTCACCTTGCCTGACATACACGGATATATGGTGTGTTTCTGTAGTTTTCAGTGATTGATGTAACCCGAGTAGTATATGTGACACAGTGGAACAAGTTAATGCTGATTCATTGAGACGGAGAGAAGTCACTGGTGAAAGAACAATGTAAGAAAAAGCAGTGTAGAAACTGGTAATTGCTGTTAAGTAAATACTTGCTATAGTGGTATATGAGTCAACGACAATTGCAGTACAGTTATCAGTGGATGCAGTTTATTTTTCTTGGATAAAAATATAGTTTAATATGAAAGCTAGACTTCATACAGGAGAAATTGAAGTAGCCAAGTAGCTGCCCCGACACAACTGGGTCTCTGCCAAACCACCTGTGTAAAGGCAGTGAATGGTGAATGATAAATTGCGTATACTTTTACCTTCCTTGAAGGTCCAAAGTTCTTTACAGTCCCATTCCCACACTGATGGTGCTCCACTGCTGAACACTGGCACCAAACATCCACCAGAGGCAACGTGGAGTTCAGTGTCTTGCCCGAGGACACTATGACAATGGGCTGGCAAGGCGGGAATCAAACCTGCAATTGCCCAACTGCTTATAAAATGGCCAATCAGATGAACATTCAAAAAGTTTGATTGACAGATTCTCCAGACCCCGCTTTGATTGGTAGGAGTGTGGCCTTCAAAAACTTCATGCCTGATTGGTGAGAGTGGTTGCCACAGAAACATTGACTCATCTGACTCGACCAGTCAATGCTTACTGACTATTTCTGGTTTCAACATGGCTGCATTTGGGCGGCAGTGGTGCAGCGGTGGGGCGGTCAACCCATGATCGTAAGATTGCAGGTTCCATTCCTGCCTTGCACACACATGTGTCGAAGTGTCCTTGGGCAAGACACTGAACCCCACCTTGCCTCTGGTGGTAGGTTGGCACCAGTGTTTGTCAGATGATCCACCACCAGTGTGTGAATGTGTGTGTGACTGGGTGAATGGGTCTGTGACTGTAAAGCGCTTTGGGCCTTGTAGGTAGAAAAGCGCTATATAAGTATACACCATTTACCATTTGTATTGTGAAAAAATGGGGGCTGAATTGACTTCATTTGGTTGGAGCTGGAAGTAAACCATTCTCTATGGCTAGCGTCCCACTCACTTGGACCAGTTGTCATTTACAGTCAATGGTTCTGCATTGAGGCAACTGTTTCTATGGGGTAATACATTTAAAGTCTCATGGGTTGCCAGAAACCCAAGTATATGAAATGTCTTCTATTTGACCTGCACCCTGAGGGGGCAGTGAGGTGCAGCCACAAGTGTGTTTGGGATCCTGGTTTGACTCTCCAAACGTCAATGCTGAACATTGGGTGATGTTTGATCACAGTTCTGGAATCTGTGGTTTTTCCCAACTAAGGATGCAAATCCACACACAGTCTTGCAGACTCCAGGGCCTTGCTATTGAGAAATGACTATGCAAACATTCATCAGCAGCTTTGTTCAGCCAATCATGACATCAATAATGGAGACATCAGCAAGAAAAAAAGCCCAGTTCGCAGACTTTTAGATTGAGAGGCTGCTCACAGAGGTGAAACTTCAAGAAAACGTTTTGTTATGGAGTCTTGGAAAATTTCCAAGAAATCTTCCAAGTGAGGATTTCTAATGTCCTTTTATACATATTTTATTTAAACCCCTAACACCTTTATAAACAGCTATGAAAAAAGAAAATCACATATGTTTTTGCTTTTAAGTAGATGCTACATTTAATTATTTTTGGAGCCAAAGCGGTTTGTTGCATATTTGCAACAACAAGCATTAAGGGGTATTTAACCTTCACATTATTGTAAAACTTATTTTAGTTTACAAGAGCAGCAAAAGGAAAGTAGCCTTATAGACAGTTTTTAAAAAACGTGCCAAAGAACATGACGCAGCGACTTGAAATAATAAAAACAGGAAAAGTACTGATGTCTGAATTTGAAATTTGTGCGTTTCGCACAGTGTATTTTTTTGCATTCTTATTGAAACACCCTTTTAAAGATGCTTCTGAGGGGGTTTTATGTAGTGAATGTGATCAGACAAAGGCGCCACAGCATCTTCTCATAGGTTAGAAGCATTAAAACAAATGATCCACTTAGTCATTGCACGTATTGCTCAGCACTTCTCTGTCTGGCTGCCGTCTTTGTCTACTATTACCCAGAGCAGGTCTTTGTCATGCGTATGTGAAGCGACAGTGTTCCTGTGCGTGCACTAAAAGCAGGGTGTGCTCCAAAGCCCATGGCCGTCACACAGCACATCAACTGTCACAACTGACCTGACTCCCCCTCTGAGGATCATGCATGGCTGAGTGTGATTAGGTTAAACACACTCTCTAAATAAGACTTGACATGGTAGTGTGTGTTCGCCGTGTGGCGTGTTTTTTTGTGTGTGTGTATGTGTGTGTGCGCGCGCGCGATGGCAAAGAGTGTATTGAAAACTGCTTGTCGTGGATGCCAAAACCTCCCATGCTGCTTTGCAATCGCCCTGGCTGTTCAATGCGAGCCGGTTTCAATCAGATACATTGCACACTCTGGCAGAACCACACACAGCATTCCTACAGAGCTTAGCTTTGCCGCTGCTTCTTTACTGATAACCACCTCAATTTAAACTCACAGTGGGAGCAACCTTCACAGACTATTTTCATCAAAGGCACCTTCCTCTATTACTCCTTATTGCCTCCATTTTCATAGTTCTGCTTATGTGGATCAGTCATATTTCTTGAAAATCAAATAGCTTTTTTTTCCTGGTCTGGTGGGTCAAAAAGCTTCACAGCTGCAATTCTGATTCAAACCACCAGCCTGAATTGTCACTGCTGCTGACACTCAAGGTTACAGCTCAGCTGATATCATCGTAGAGCCGGCAATCGCAAGGCTTGTTCAAGATGGTCGGCTTTAAGGGTTTGATTTCACTTCCTGACAGGGACATGACAGAACATGTGTACAAACTCTATTTAGAGGATAGGAATTAAATGACATTACTCTGTATAAGCACATCGACCGACATTCAGAGTTAGAAGAAACAGAGCTGTTAAATAAAGCTCCATTGCAGAGTAAAATTCAAAAAAGGGTTTGAACCCATAAAAAAAAGTGTAATTCTTTGTCTTGCAACTGCTCCCTTTGGGGTCGCCACAGCAAATCTGTCTAATCCTCTCCTCTGCATTGCCCTCACCCACACTAACCACCCGATGTGTTTTTTCACTCCATCTATGCTTAAAAGTATTCTTAAAACAAATAAAAAAAATACAGAATATAAGATGTTCTTCCCTTGTTATAAGTGAAAACATTTGCCAGAATATTTAGTTGAAGATTTCTTAAAATAAGCTATTATGTTGTGCCCTTTTAAGACCAAATTTAATGTTAAAATTAGCCATAAACACTCCTTTTAGGTCCATTGTTTTGCTAAAACAAAAATAATGCCACTTTGGGTTAGAAATATCAGTCAAAAGGATATAAACAGTAATAAATGGGCAAAATAAACCCAGAAGATTCCCAAGGTCAAAGTTTTATTGCACATTTGAGTGTGTAACATCTTTACAACACAATGTTTTCAATATTTAGATTAAAATATAGATTTATATTTAGATAAAACTAAATTTAACATTTACATTCACACTCACTGGCCTCTGGGCACTTTATTGGGACAGATAACGAAAAAGATTTTATGAAAAATTTTATCTTTAAAGAGCCTTTGAACAACACCGGACACATGCACTTAATTTATCGGGCAGACCTGTCCATCTGCTCATCAACACAAATTTCTAATCAGCCAATCACATGGCAGCAAGTGAATGCATTTAGGCAAAACAATCTGCTGCAGTTCAAAGGGAGCACCAGAATGGGGAAGAAAGGTGGTTTAAGGCAGTGTTTTTCAACCTTTTTTGATCCATAGCACACTTTAACCTTGACAAAACTCCCACGGCACACCAGCATCCAAAAATTAAATAAAGGAAAAACTCATAGTCTGTATTGATCTACAGTCCCTCCACAATCTCACATGCATTTTTGTGATAACTGTGGCTGAAAAAGCTGGAAGTTGTTTTTTCTAAAAGATGTAATAAAAGTTAAGTTAGAACATTTAAAAACTGTTTGACGTGTGTTCGTTGTGGTTTCAAGACCTTTAACAAGTAAGACTCATTGTGCACTGAGACGCTTGTCACTTTAACCCAATACATCATGGGAGATGTAGTGTTTAGGGTTTACAGAAAATGCTATGAAAAAGGGAAAATATCCAGTGAGCAGAAGTTTTTTGCCCGGACATGCCTTGTTGATGCTAAAGGTCAGAGGAGAATGGCCAGACTGGTTCCAGCTAATTGAAAGGCAACCACTTTAACCACTGGTTATTTGAGTTACTGCAGAAGAGTATTTCTGGATGCACAACACATCCAACCTTGAGGAAGATGGGCTACAGCAGCAGAAGACCACAGGTAATTACAGGAAACCAAGGCTACAATTCACACAGACTCACCAAAATTGGACAATAGGAGTTTGGAAAAAGTTCCCTGGTCTGCTGAGTCTCTATTTCTGCCGCCAAATTCAGATGGTAGGGTAAGAATTTGGCATCTATAACATGAATGCATGGATCCATCCTGCCTTGTATAGTATACAGGGCTTAGGCTGCTGCTGAGCATGGTTGAAATGCCACAGCTTTGTATTGTAGCTGACCTGTCCATCCCTTTATGACCACAGTGTACCATCTTCTGATGGCTACTTCAAGCAGGACAACAGGTCGTGTCATATAGCTGGAATCATCTCAGACTTGTTTCTTGGACAAGACAATGAGTTCACTGGATCCAAATGGCCTCCACAGTCACCAGATCTCAACCCAACAAAGCAACTTTGGGATATGCTGGAAAAGGAGATTGGCATCATGGATGTGCAGCTGCCAAATCTGCAGCAACTGTGTGATGCTATCATGTCTATATGGACCAAATTCTCTGAGGAATGTTTCCAGTACCTTGTTGAATTACCAAGGATTAAGGCAGTTCTGAAGGCAAAATTGATAATATGGCGTAAATGGTAAATGGCGTATACTTATATAGCGCCTTACTTCCTACAAGGACAAAGCGCTTTACAGTCACAGACCCATTCCCCCAGTCACACACACATTCACACACTGGTGGTTGCTCCGCTGCCAAACACAGGCGCCCGCCTACCACCAGAGGCAAGATGGGGTTCAGTGTCTTGCCCAAGGACACTTCGAGTCATGGGCGTTCAAGATGGGAATCGAACCTGCAACCTTACAATCATGGGTCGACCGCCCTACCACTGCACCACGGCCGCCCGTGGCAATAATAGCAAGGTGTCTTTTAATGTGTTCATATTTTAAATTTATATTTAACACATTAAAGTTCATACCTTGAAGTCACAGATAATGCTTTATTTGTGGTTAATTCTGACACAATGTGACACATTGGCCACACCGACTGTCCCTTTCAAGTGAACCGAAACCCTTGTTGAATTACCTTTTCACTTCTCAAAATAAGCATGCTCTTTAAGGAAACTGAACTGAAAAGTGTCCCTGGAGAGAGAAACTGTAAATGCATCACTGATGCTTTCAAAGCTGACTTCCAGTTTGGCACTGATCAAGGCTGAAGTTCTGGAGATTTAGTCTATAATAAATTGAATGAGAATTTTTTAAAGCTAGCTGTTCCTCATTATTAAACACTGGCTTTGTTTAACAAGAACCTCTTCCAGCGTTAGCTCTAGAGTCCTCAGGTTGTCCCTCGTGCATGCTTAGCTCTCACTACAGTTCCACTTTTCAACGTATCACTGAGCGGTGGGTTACCCTGTGTGTCCTCTGATTGCCTGAATCACACCGCGGTGCTGCTGCTCCCTCATCTGCAGAAAATGGTCCCAAAGGGTACCACATAGTAATACGCATGTTAAAAGCAAGCTCTTTAAATACATCATTGTCTTGTAAAAGGATTTTATGTTAATGTTTTAACATTTACTTTTATTGTTTTAAACTGTTTTATTAGAGCTCCAAGACTTGAATCTGGTGTAAAGCGTATTTTCCTGTGATTCATGCGTATGGTCAGGGTACCTCTGTAAGGTCCCACTCCAATCCAGTTTTGATCTGATAAAAAAAGTGTTCCCAGTCTTCTTTTAATATTTATTTTGTCGTTTTCAGTGTCATTTTCTACATATAGTTTCTGCAAAGCAGCAGTAGTGGACTGTTGATGTGGAGTGAGCCTAACCCCACTTCCCATCATCCATCTCTTTACACTCTCTTCCGCAAGCTTACAGCCCTTTACACCTCCAACCTAACATTACAGTGTAACAAAATACCAAAGTTATCCAGCTATACAGTTTTGGGCCAGCTCAGAAGAGGAAAACAAAGGCATACATGGATCTGTTCGTCTACAGTGGATGGATCGGAATGGAGCAGCGCAGGGAGCTTGTGGCGCCGCCCAAATTATTTTCTACGTCACACCTACAAGCTTTTCCAAACATTTTTTCATCTGCATCTGAAACACAACAGTTTAAATAGAGAAATACTCAGAAAAGCAATTTTAAGCGTAATTTTCTTTATAGATGACCTCCATTATGAGAAAAATGCCACAAGAACATATTAAAAACACCAAAACCACCCTTTTCACTGGAGTTGGTCTTCAATAAATAAACATCATCATCAAATGTTTGGTAAAATGGTTTTGCAGGTTCAGGTATCCAACACGCTTTATGTTTACAGCAACAAAACCAAAAACCGGAAAACAAGCTAAATAAACACCTGACAGAGGTTCTGAGGTGTGATCTGCTGCTGTGTGAACAGATCAGGCCACAAGTGCATGTGGGGGGTCTCTCAACACAACATAGATCCAAAAATACAGCATCTTTTTTTCAAGAGCAGCTCATCACTCTTCAATTAGAATAGTGTGAGCTGATCTGTCACAGATTGTGTAGAAAAGAAAAAATGGATATAATCAACAGATATCTTAGTCAAAGTGAAGCTGTATTAAAGTGCAATGAGGATGGTCATGAACACTTGGTGATTGGTCTCCCACATAGAATCTTTATAAAACTACACACTGTTCACCAATGACACTCATAAAAAACTAACATATTAAAGACAGTCGTATTCAATCACAAATGGAACATTGGTAACTTTAAACCAAAAATGGATAACCCGCAAAAAATGGAAAAAGGATTTTAAAAGTTAAGGAGCTCTATGTTTTTTGGGTTTTGATCTGGTCTAAATTTTGCCAGTCCAACTGTGGGCAGGAAAAATATCAGGTGGGGCAGGTTTAGGTTTACTTGGGGTATCAAACCTCTCTGAGCCCCTAAAATTAATAGAAAACCATGCTATCATCGTAACATTTTATCTCTCCATAATATTTATCTTCTCCTTCAATCTATAGGATGTGTTTCTTATAAGCTTTGTGTTGAATGTTCCTTCTGACACTACCCTCTGCATTTACAGGGCTTGTGACAGCCACATGCAGAGCACTTGTTTTGACCCTTTTGAGGCTACATTTTTTTTTTATGTATGTCTATTTGTCCAACTGTCTCTCCATCCGTCATCACGTTCTTTTGCCTTATTTTTTTGTATTTTGTGGGTTTTTTTTGTTCCTTTTATTCTGTGTAGGTGTTTTTTGTTGTTGTAGATTTCATCTTTTAGGTTAATTGTGGATTTTTGTGGGTCATCACATTTGGGGGAGCGCATTTAGAGTTTTGCCCCACCTTGCCCATGCCTATATCAAGCCTTGGTTTTGACATATATTTTTTTAATCGAAAGGAAGCAGGGAGGCAACACAAGTGTGAAAGTCATACAAAATCACATCTTACAATATATTGGTAAAATTAATTATTTTTATTGAGATAATAACACTACAATCCAAAAAAAAAAAGTCTAGGGACAAGGAGCTAAACTTCGAATTAGCCACAAAACGTAGATTCCACTAAGTGTCAAATAATTGCAAATATTTTTTTTTTACTTTTCAGAATACCATTGGTTAAATCAAATTAAAATTTAATTAGAATAATGAGCCACTTAATGTGTTAATATGTTGTTGATAGAAAAAATACTGCTAACACCTTTCTCAGAATGTTTTTCTTATCCATAAAGTGTTTTTTTTTTAGTATTTCTGAGTAAATGAAATCGCCTATGCTTATCTGGCATTTTTGTGGCTTACAATAAAATCAAATCAATAAATCATTTTGTTGTAAAATCTTCCACATTCCCAGTTTTGTATCTTTTAGGTCAAAGAAGAGATTTATGTAATATTTCTTTGATTGTTTTGGTTTTTGTCTTCAACACACATTTCATCGACATGATCTTTCCCCTCCTGCTTCTACTCAGCAATGTCTTCTTTGGCCTAATGCATTCATCAGGACTCCTCTTTGCAGAAGGTTATTTCTCAATATTGCAGGATAAAAAGGCTAAAATGAATCCAGATCCCTCACTAATCCTGTCAGTGAGCCTGCAGCTGTCATGGCTAATCTTTGCCATTTAACGTATAGTCACAAATTGCACCTCGGTGAGAGGCCCTGCAGCGGCCTATATCGCTTTCCAACAGGCACACAAGGCGCTTGCTCTGACGCACACATATTCCTGGCCTCTTCTTAAGCACAGAAATCCTCCCTTTGATCTGGATTGCTGCTCATCGCACTCTCGAAACCGGCACCGCGGTCCAGCTCCAGATGAAGCGCTAAGTGCCTTTCCGTGTAGCTGAAGTCAGGGAAACCTCTCTGAAAACTTAAACAGCTTCTCTGTTAAAAACCTGGGAGGTTAAAAAAATCTTTTAATACATGCGCATGATGAACACATATTTTCTTTGAGATAGGTGTTCAGTAGAAATGTCTTTTTTAGTAACATTTTCATTTATTTTATTTAACACTTTTATTCACTCGAACTACTTAATTTTAGGGTCAGTTGTTTAAAAATGCTTGAATTCATAACGGCTGACCTCGGGAGGCAGGAAGTGTCAGACGTGGCGAAGCCTGCTAAAGCTTTTCTGTGCATGACTGAAAACACGGATTAATGTGGTCTTGAAAACATTCCGGTCTTGCTCCGTCGAGCTGCGCCTTATGAATCGTCTGTTCACACACGTTGCTCACCACAGCTGCGAGTGCAGATTCTAAGTGACGCTGTGGTGTGTGAAATGGCAGGGAGGGCGCCCTTGAAATGACAAAGCGAAAAATTTACAGTGCTGGATCGATGCTAGCACCCACATGCACCCCCGATTGCCTTCCTGCTCTTGTGTAAACATGGCTGTGCTCCAAGATGTTTTGCGAGCACAAGATGGGTCCAAGTGTATCAGTTTCAGTTTGTTCAAAGAAGAGAACATACGTTCTTCACCCTAGCATCAAATTTGGTTCAAATATCGATGGTCCAGGTGGTTTTTTCACCAGTATTTGATGGGTCTGTGTTAAAATCTTTAACATTAGTGTAACCACAGGTTTGAGGAAAATTTGTAGAACATTAGATACTCTGATTTTAGGCTCTCTTTGCTTGCTCAAAGGTCAAAAGGTAAAATCCATTGACTTGCAAATTGTTTTTGGAATATAGTTCCACGCATCGTTCTATTGGAGACATTCATCACCCAGCCCCCTTTTTCTTCAAACACAAACGTTGTGTGTACAACTTGAGGAAAAGGCGGGCAGACAGCTTCATCACACACAGAACTCGGTTTAACAGGAGCCTTTTCCTTGCCACAGTCAGATTAAGGGCAAACATTTAAACCATTCCATTTTGAAAAGAGGATACATAATATAAGTGCATGGATGTGTGTGCATACTACGTAAGCTACAATTCTCGGTTTAATACCAAACTGTATTTTATGCCTTTAAACAGAATAGTGGCGAAAGTGGATTGTTGCATTCCATTGATTTCCTTTTTTTAAACTATACCTATATAGCGCTTTTCTACCTTCTTCAAAGGTTGAAAGCACTTTACAGTCACAGACCCATTGACCCATTCACACGCTGGTGGCAGCTCTGTAGGCAAGGTGGGGTTCAGTTTAGGATTTTTACTATAAACTAAATAGTTGCAGGTGAAAATCTAAAGTTCTTATCACAAATTGTTCATGCAGTTCTTGTTTGAATCCAAATACATTTTATCATTTTTTTTGTACAACCATACTTTTTCAAGTCAAAAGATGAAAACAGTTTTCTCAAATAAAATTTTTAATATAGTTATAAGTTTTTTTTCTTTTAAAGAAAAACTGTGTGACCTACCTCTATTTAAACTAAATTAATGGTTGAATGTTGTTTAACTGGGGCTCAAGACAAATTTCTAGAAAGCTTTTCTAAATTTACTCACATTTTTTCGCTTTCCTGTAAAGTTTCTGAAAACATTACTTCATTTTGAAAGCAAATTTTGGGTTAGTGATTGTCATTTCAAATTTGCTGTAGGTTGGAGATATGCACAGAGACAAAAAAAAGACATTTTTTTCAAACAAGTCTTTTTTCACTTTGCTAAATTAATTCATTTCTCCTCCCAGCATTTATGGACAACTTGACAACTGTTTCATACTCAACAGTAAGGACCAAACAAAAAGGCATACATTAAAATAAAATTCTTGCTTTTCTGTCATTGTGCAAACACAACTTCACATAAAAAAGGTATAAAAGCAAAGTACAGTGTTTTCTTCCAACAGACGCCCTTTAATTGTGTGTTTTTTAAATTTGTTTGTGCTGTTTGTTGTGATTGTAGTCTATCCCTGTTTAGGCTCATTATTGGGCTACATGTTTTCCCTTTGAGAGTTGGCTGACTTATCATCAGCAGCAGACTTATCATCACTGAAACAGAAAAGAGCATCTTTTAGAGAATTTTATTTTATATTGACCCTTTGACCCCTACATTATTTCCAGCAATAATTAAAAAAAAAAAAAAAACTTTGGTATGTTTTTGTTTTCAAGTAGATGCTAAATTATCATATTTTCCAAAATAGTAGGCCCGCTTAAAAGCTTAAATAAAAAATAAATAAAACAATGGCAGTGCACTTGTTAATCCGAAGCAGACATGTGGATTAATTCTGGTGTTTACTGATGTTGAAGCAATTTTGAGAGAGCCTACATGGCTTTCACTTTACCCACTAACATGGCTAACATGTAGCTGGGTCTATTGTGGCTAATGTGTAGAGCGTCACAAACAAGTTCTAGTTACTGTGAATGTAGGTACTAATATCTGATTGATGAACATATCTCTGACTCTTTTGTCTCATTTACAGCACTTTATAGTTTGGTGCATCTCATATCATATCATACAAGTTTGAAACACACGCATTCACTGATGGTGGGGTTTTTGTCCAGTGTATCTTATAGTCCCCAACATACAGTGGGAGATAAGAATTTAACTGAAGTGGTTTGATCCATATTTTCATTAGATGTCAAGAGGTTAAAAAAAGGTGTTTTATAAGAAAAAAAAATATTTATACTGTCATTTATGTTTCCTGTCTTTCAGTGATGTGTAACATATTTCATGTAAATATATTACGTTTTTGCCATTCAAGTCTGATTTTGTCACTCTCTAAAGTTTGTTTCTAGCTAATAGCATCTCTCTTTTTCTAAAAGACTGGGTCCATTTATTGAAGCTCTGTGCTCATTCATTCTGGGTGAGAGTTCACGCACAACGTGAGCGCAAGAAGTCTAAGGGAGAAAGATCCAGGCAGAGATTACAGAAAAAAATGACAAAAACTGCACAAGAGAAAAAAAAAAAGAGTCCTTAAGGGGAAAAAAGCAGAAGATCAGAGAAAAGTGGCAGCTAATGAGAGAGTGTGAAAAAATGGGAAGTCAGATGAGGATTACAGATACTGCAGCAGGAGAGCAAATGAACTGATGCACTATTGAATTCTTAGCCTGATTTACAGTGGATTTTAACTAACTCCGGCAATCAGTCAGGGGTATCTTAATCCAGCTGTATTTTTGGTTGACTCTGGATTTTACACATCTTTACCACCCTGGATAAGTCTGAGGCTAAAAAGTGGAATTTTTTATTTTTTTAATCTCCTCATGGCTTGTGAAAAAAGTTATGAAAAAAACTAGAGAATTCCTATAAAAAGCTATAAATAAGGTAAATATTTGATTTTAAGATTTAATGTACTGTTGAGTGGGGGATGCAGACTGACAGTTCCTTATGATAAAAAAAGAGGACAAAATGAATGGATGATGAGACGAACGTACCTCCTGGGTGGGAGGAAAATGAAGAGATCAAAAGAGTGAATGGGGAGGTGGTAAAAGATGGATGGATGAGAGAATGTGTGGGAAGGAAGAAGAGACAAATGAAAGTAAAAAGAGGGAGTACTCTCAATAAAAAATGTTTTGAGGGTAAAATATGGAATAATGGATGACGGCAAATGGGTAGAAAAAGTTGCAGTTTGCCAAAACTTGTTTTTCTTTGATCTGTTTTGACACGTGTATTGAAATGAGTAAAATAAAGATGTACTTGTAAACAAAATTGCATATTTATTGCAA
This sequence comes from Oryzias sinensis, assembly GCA_037389245.1. Lineage (NCBI taxonomy): Eukaryota > Metazoa > Chordata > Actinopteri > Beloniformes > Adrianichthyidae > Oryzias > Oryzias sinensis. The sequence continues at coordinate 7,022,235 of CM074506.1, read as the reverse complement.
AAACAACAGACAGAAAAAGGAACTTCCTCCTCTTTAAGTGTTGTCTTTGGAACAAACGGAAACAGTTAAAATTTATAAAGTGAGTTTAACTTTATTATAAAATAAATCAAACTCTAACAACTTGGAAAATTAACCAACTGTATTTTCAGGTATTTCGCAACAAAATAACATTTACGTTAAATAATAATAAGTGAATTTAACCCTTTACTCAAATAAAATTCATTAATTTGTTCTTAATTGAAAAGCAATGCTCAGTAATACACATTACTAATGTAGCTTCAGCTACTTCAATTTAACTAGAACTATAAGGGTTTGCATTCTGACTGTGCTTTTCTGTCGCTACATGTTTTTAAATGTTGCAGAGTTTGGCATTAAATCTGTCTTACAATACAGACAGAAAGCAAAGCTCTCAATTTATCGGTCGATCTTTGTTCCGATGCTCACCTATGGTCATGAGCTCTGGATCATGACTGAAAGAATGAGGTCCCGAAAACAAGCTGCTTAAATGAGTTTAAGGTGGCTGGGCGCTCCCCTAGAGATAGGGTGAGAAGCTCCTCCACATCAAGAGGGGCCAGCTGAGGTGGCTTGGGCATCAAGTCCGAATGCCTCCTGGACGTGTTCTGGGCATGTCCCACAGGGCAGTGGTCCCTGGGAGGACCCAACACACGCTGGAGAGACCACATCTCTCGGCTGGGTAAGGAATGCTTCAGGGTCCCCCCAGAGGACCTGGAGGAAGTGGCCGGGGAGTGGGAAGCATGGCCATCTTTTCTTAGACTGCTCCATAACTGAGTCCCAGATGAGCAGAATAAGATGGATGGACAATACAGACAGCATTGGCTTGTGTTTTCCCCAAAACAAGTTGAGTTGGTAGGAGTTACCATTACTGTATCAAGTGCAGTATTTTTTTTAAGTGATATATGAAGAAGAGAAGATAAACATTATTTTTAAATTTCACACTGTAAAACTGGGGTGGATTTCCTGTTACATCACACATTTGTGTATTTTTGCACTTTTATGTGGCAGGGCATAGGACTCTCTCAGTTGTACAGCATGTGCTGAGGGAGTTAACCGTCACACTGACTGTGGAGACTGCTTTGGGGTGGGCAGAGCCTCAACACGTGCTTCTGCTTAATGAGAACTGATAGGGCAGAAAAATATGAGCTTTCAAATCTGGGTCTCCAAACAACAGAAAAAGTTGCCAGGTTTTTCTCTATAAAGTCACGTACACTTTATAGAGAGCATTTGACGCTCATTAAAAAATGCATTCACCCTTGTGCTATCTTGGATGACCTCACCCTTACATTGACGTGTTCTCCCTACCATGACAAAGGTGGATAAAGGTGGAAAGATTTCATGTAATCCATGGACAC